>JABACO010000014.1:1103567-1116067 GCA_013339895.1 Ephydatia muelleri
CTTCTTCTCCTTCCCTCCTTCTCTCTTCCCTCTCCTTCCTTCTCGCTTGAACATCACACCTCACCTCCCCAATCAAACCTCCCTGTTTCTCATCATCCACCTCCCCACTTCATCATTTGTAGCATTGAATTTGCCCTTTCCACCATTGCCCTCCTTCACACCGCCCCACTAATAAAACTGACCCCACCCACATAACTAGCAGCAAACCAAGTAACCACCCCATTATCCCTGCCACGCCCTCCCCATTAACCACGCCCCTCCATTTACATGAACCCTGTAACCTGGCTGCCTCCACAGAGTTTCCCAGGGCATCACCTGTTATGCCCAGCATTCTGAGGGAGCGATGGATGACACCAGTGAGATTGAAGGGGCTGGCTGCGCTCAACACACTGGGTCACTTCATGGTGGAGATGGTTCTCTACTCCACCTCGTTTCCCCGAAAGAACCATCCTGAACCTGGAAGATGTATGTGGGGGGGATTACTCTGTGTGTGTGTGTGTGGTGTGTGTGTGTGTGTGTGTGTGTGTGTGTGTTTGTGTGTGTGTGTGTGTGTGTGTGTGTGTGTTTGTGTGTGTGTGTGTGATTGTGATTGTGTGCCTGTGTATGTGTGGGGGATGTACTGTGTGTGTGTGTGTTGTGTTGTGTGCGTGTGTGTGTGTGTGATTGTGTGCCTGTGTATGTGTGAAGTGTGCCTGTGTGTGCAAATATAAGAAGGAATGTCTCGATTTGATAGACACTCCTGTTATCCTGTTCACATACACACATACACACGTACATACATACATACATACATACATACATACATACATACATACATACATACATGACATACATACATACATACATACATACACACACACACACATACACACACATGCACACGTACATACATACACACATACATACATGTACACATACACACACACATACAGCATATGATCATCCTGCAAGCCTGTTCTCTTCACACAACGAGCTCAACAGAGGGATATCAGAAACCGAAGATGGCATTAAAATGTGGATCTGGTGGGTGGAGCCTTAGAACATGTCACGTGACCACATGCCCCTCCCACTTCAGTTTAAGCAGGTGACACAGAGGACTCTAGCCGCTCTTCATTCAGTAACAAGAGAATGGTCTCAGAAATTCACTTCCCAAGAATGCTATCCACCAAGTAAGAGAATAAATGTGTGTACATGCAGTTGAGTGTTTTCTCCATTGGAAGGGGAAAATATCTGCAACACGCACCACACTCCTATTTTATGGCATATGTGTTAAGATAAAATAATTATTTTGTACTAGTCAAATTACATCAGGGGTTTGAGTTGGGAAGGTCAGTGATACAAGGAGGGGACAGGTGAAGGGGAAGTTTTGCAATGCCTTTAGTTTGTGGATTCACTTAGATACATACATGTAGTTAGGTTGAAAGTCCCAAGATTGGGTCACATTATGACATTAACATACTCCCTCTCTCCTTCCTTCCCTCTCTCCTTCCTTCCCCTCTCCTTCCCTCCCTCTCTCCATCCCTCCCTCTCTCCATCCCTCTCCCCTCTCACTCTCCCACCATCCATCACTCCCTCTCCCTTCCTCACTATCCCTCCCACTTCTACCCTCTCCAGACTATCCTTCAGAAGTTTGTTGATGATCTTTCAGCAGCATCTTCACCACCACCCACGCAGCCATCATCCCCACCACCCCGTTGTTCCAGCTTCTTCCCCTCCCAGGGTTACCCAGGTCCCAGATTCTGCTCCCCAGGAACAGACGCTTTGCCCATCGCCATCAAGTACCCTCTTTTGACTTCCTGGACAGCGAGGGCTGCTGCTGCGGGAGTGAGTGACGACGAAGTCCTCCATACATGGAAAGAACAACGCACTGTCACTTAGGTTCTGGATCAACGTCATTAAGAATCCCGAGTTTGTGTTTGATATCAATAATCGCAGAACTGTGGATGCATGCTTGTCCATTGTAGCGCAGGTAATTGTGTGTGTGTGTGTGGTGTGTGTGGTGTGTGTGTGTGTGTGTGTGATATGCATGCAGGGGTGCTATTCTTATTTTGTACTAGATCTGATACTGACCCTACTATACATTTAATTGGAGTCTTTCTACCTCTTTCATCCCATTGCACCCTTCCTTCTCCTCGATTGGTCACCTTCTCTTGCAGGCTTTCATTGATGGGTGCTCCTCAGCTGATGTGAAGCTTAGCATTGTGAGCAGGGAGGAGTGGGAAGGAATGCAATCCCTTATACAACAACATACATACATACATACATACATACATACATACATACACACACACACACACACACGCACACACGCACAGGAATCACCGACCAGCAAGCTGCTTTACAACAAAGAGGTGCACCAATACAAGGAAAAAGTAAAGAGGTATTGCCACCAGGACTGTGGAAGTTGTGTGAAAGTTGCAAAATATAACATTCTTTGTTGTCTCCAATCAGTTACTATAACAGCATTCGCTTCCTGCCCCGTGTTTCCGACGAAAGACATGTCCCTGTATTTGAGACAACTCTCAACTGTAAGTCCTGTTCCTGAGCATCTTAACTCATGTCATGCAACCCTGATAACTGAATAATGTGTTTGTGATTTTGAAATGCTCCAAGCCTTACCTGTTACATAGATCCATTACTCCCATCGCTTCATTTGCTTTCTCCTCTCCTTCCCTCTATCACTTCACCCTTCCTCTCACCCACCTCTGCTCTCTCCTCAACTTGAACACATACACACACTCAATATTACTATTGCAGTTACCAATCTCAACTACTGCGCAGAAATGGAGGCTTTAATGTGGAGAGTGCATCCAATGAACTCCTGAAGTATGCCATCAAATATCATGAAGTGGTAAGGTCACATATCAGATGTGGATGAGAGGAGGGATGAGGGAGGAAAGGAGAGAGGGATGAAGCTGAAACTGGAGTACTTTTCTTTGCATTGTTTACTAGTTGTACTACTATTGGTGATAGAGATATAGACAGATGGGCATGTTTCTCTGTGTCCTCCTTGATACATGAGTTCTGCCCTAGTTAGAAGTGAGGGTTAATTAGATGGCAAACAGCTCTATTCTTATTACTTAGTGATAAATACTTTTTCCTTCCCCTTATTGTCCTCTTCACTCCCTCCTTCCCTCTATTCCCTCGCTCCCTCTTCCGTCCTCTCAGTTCATTAAGGCCTTGAGTGATGCTGGCCTCCCAGCCAAAGTGCAAATCTTTGAAGGCATTTTGAGGGACAGCACTGTGAAATGACATCACCATCACCTCCATCACCATCATCATCTTAATTGTACATGTACACTGAAACTGTGTCTTGTGTATGTGTGTGTGCATATGTCGTGTTTATGTTGTGTGTGTCTCCGAACCACTCAAGTTGGATGACATAATATCTGAAATGTGCATCTATGTGTATTATTATTTTTATATTTTTTAGGAATGTGAACACTACTTGATACATCTGTCAGGTCATTTGTGCACATCTCACTTTGCTATCAATTGCTCTCTATATATATACATTACAGAAGCAAATAAACGAAACTTAAACGACCTGGAAATGCGCAAGTAGCTCAAAGCGCAGATGTGATGAATCAAAGAACAAAACATTTTTAAAAAAACATACCATATGCAATAGGTTCTGGTGCATAGGAGCCTGTTTGATATGGATGAATGGCAGGGGGACTACATAGGATCGTTGCACGTGGCTTTTGATTATTTGGGTTTTGTTGGGGTTTTTTTGGGGGGGGGGGGGGGGGGGGGGGGTGGGGTGGGGGGAGGTAATTTACCGTCTGTACTTCTACAGAAAGTGGTTTACTTCCGTCCAAAACACAGTTATGCTCGCATAATTGTCATTTATAGTCCTATTCATTTTCGAACCATATTTTTAACAATGAGAATGTCGTCCCCTTTAGGTAAAAGGAGCTCACAACAAGGACCAACTCTACAGCTCACGATTGCGCTAATTAATTCATTTGCTAGCGGATAATAATGTATAATTACAATTATATCTACCACGCTCTGCTGCTATACGGCACTTATTTATTGCATTCAGAAAATTTCACATGCTGAACTACTCAAGAAATGCAGCTGTAAGTTGGATAGTACAGCCGATACGAGTTTATCATTAGCCCGATGTTATCGCATGCGTTGTGTGTGTGTGTGTGTGTGTGCGCGCGTGTGTGTGTGTGTGTGTGTGTGTGCGTGTGTGTGTGTGTGTATGTGTGTGTATGTGACAGTGATAGAGAGAGGGGGGAGAGAGAGAGTGAGAGAGAGAGGTTCAGTCATGTATGTGAGCGTGTAAGGTACTCGCGCGGCATTCTGAATTGCTATGCTTAAGCGTAGAACCATGCACACGAATATCTTTCGCCTGCTGCTCTTCATTCACTATTCGTTGACAACTTTGAATGCGTGTGATATACTATATACAGTGTATATATAGTTGTGTATTTGTGGATGTCCCACAGTTAGATGTTTATTGATTGAAACTTTGCATGCGTTGCTGCGTGGGGAGAGGATATAGCGGGACGTTATACATGCATGGTGATCAAACCTCTGTGGAATTACCATGCAGTTGTAACAAGATGCATGCATGTATGCGGTCATGCATATACGTCTCTAAGTTTCTTGTATGTATGCAGTGATGCGCGTCCCAGGCAATTACACACTACTGCTAGGAGACTCTTCAGTGAAATGGAAGAATGCAAAACCCACATGGTCGTAAACATGTCGCCAATTTGATAGTCTTACTCAACGTTACCTCAAACCTGTGACGCGCGGACAGGCAACGACCCATTCAATGGCAATAAAATGAAATCCTAGATTCCTAGCCATCAATAAACCACACTCCAATCCTCAAACAAAACCAAAGAAGTGGAGATTCAATGCATTAGTCTTATTTGCTTTAGAATATCGTCGATTCATTTCTTCTGAATATATACTTCTCAAGACGCCGTTGTTAAACCCAACACTATCGTACACTATCGTACACTCAATTATCAATCTGTGTTTGGCTCCCTAGCTTGCAAAAGTATACGTATGGCGATCGTAAACACATTACAAAACATTTTCGCATGGTGCCAAAAGGGCCAAAACAATATATAGGCAAAAACGAGGGTCCTTATATGATTTCTTTTTGTTGTCTCTCTAGGATGTCTTTATATGCATCAGCTATGCTATCTATGGTTGTGTGTGTGTGTGTGTGTGTGTGTGTGTGTGTGTGTGTGTGTGTGTGTGTGTGGTGCGTGTGTGTGTGTGCGTGTGTGTGTGTATTGTGTGTGTGTGTGTGTGTGTGTGTGTGTGTAGCTAATAGAGCATTTCTCCCTCGCAGATCAAAGACACGCCCTCTACCCCCGAAGCCCTACATCACCAGGAAAGAATCGCTACCCCAAAAAGCTGATGTCGCCCTCCACGAATTCGTACCTCTCTACTTCACCTCGTTCCCAGTACAATTCGTGGTGACGAGATGCTGCGACAATGCGGCTTCCGTATCCCTGGGAAACGACTTCATCGCCCGTTCCACGGACACCATCAGTGCCATCTTCTTCAAGGACTCTGCTGGTAACGCGTTCTCGCTACTCCAGAACTCCGACGCGCAAATAGGACTCATCTACGATCCGCACAACTCATTGTCAGAAGCCTACCTCGGCTTCGAGTTAGATACGTCAAGTGTGATCGAGGCAGACGTCAAACCAAAACTACTGAGGGTTACAAGACCGAGAAAGACAAGTCGGTGGAGAAAGACGAGCTTCTCGTGGTCAGGACGGTGAAACAGAACCGCCTGAAGGTGTACAGCATTACGAAGAAGACGAAGAAGAAACTGTCCAAGTCCTGTAAGGGGTGTTTCACGACGGCTCCGCACAGGGTGGCTGTGCCCCTGTCGGACTTAATAGAATACGTGCCGAACGTGTTTCAGTCGAAGGCGGTACTTCTGCTAGGAAATGCGGCCGGTAGCCCTTACGTTCCACGCCACTGGGTGACCGAACCCGTCACAGTATTTCGGCGCGGGGAGGAGAACGTTTTGCTTGCTCAACGAACCACGGGCGAATGCGTTAATATCCCGATCTCACTGAACATTTACGTTCAGGTTGTCTGCCAAGAACCTAAGACGGATCCCCCTTACGCGTGTGGGAACCATCACAGCGGCACCTACCAGGAGAGAGTCGTTAAAGGTATGACGTTTGATTGTCGTTTAAATATCAAGGCCACCACAATCAAACGCTTTAGAATTCATGTGTGTATGTGTGTATATGTGGTGTATGTGTATATATGTGTGTGTGTGTGTGTGTGTGTGTGTGTGTGTGTGTGTGTGCATCTGTTTATGTGTTTTTTATGCATGAGTGTATGTAAGTGTATGTAAGTGTGTGTATGTGTGTCTGTGATACACTCCAGGACAATGATGTAGTAATGATTGAAATGATTATTATTTTTAATCCAAACAGTAATATTTAATAATTGCCCATTCCATTTATTAATAATAACAAACGTGCTTTTTTATTTTGGCGATCTCAAAAAGCACACCAGTTATTGCAGAATTTCAAGTTGTACATGCACAACGTCCCCCCATCCAATCCCACCCCCAGAATTTTATTTGCTGTGTGGAAACACATATTTCTGCCTCCACAGAGCCCAACCTGCAATGTCACTAACCTCAAGACAAATGTGCCAGCAGTCAGCTATAACGAATATGTGACAGGCAGCGACAGGAACAAAGCACTATCAGTCAGTTCATTGGAGGAACATGTCTTGTATGCATCAAATTCATTGGACCGTACAAAAGGCAACTACTTGCCTAATCATGCCTCATCCAGCTCCTTTCAAAACGTAAAGGTTTGTTTTGTGTGATGAAATGACAAGACGGCGAGCTGTTGTCATCGTCATCGTCTTGGCAAATGTGCATATCATATCTGACCAGCAAGCCAAAATACTGCAAACAGCTTCTTTTTTTTTGTTATTCAGTTTCAATCTGGCTGGGGAGAGATTAGATTGAGGCAGACAAGTACTACCTTGTATGGGTTACCCACTGCCAATAGAAATCATTGTACTTGCCTTCATAGTAGGACGATGGCATTATAGGCAACAAGGAGTAAGCCTCGTCCATGATTTTAATCATTAGTAGCAGATCAGTAGCATTTGTGGTGTGGTTGACTGAGTCTTCCATCCCCTACAGGATGTAAGCACAGTGCCAGATCTCACATCTGAACCCACTGAAACTATATACGGGAACCTGGAGATGCTAAATGTGACGCCCATCATCTCCTCAAGCTCCACCCACCAAGCCTCACAACTTCATTGGAGAGACGACTGATTTGCAAGAGGAAGATGAATACATACCAGTGGTAGCACAAGCCTACTCTACAGTGAACAAGCTTATCAGGACTTCATTGGGGACACTGTCCAGCTCATCAGAGGAACATATATCTCGCTCTAATTCCCTGGACCAGACATCAGAAGACTGCAGAGCTAAATATGATCTGCCCAGTCTGCCTAAAAGATTAAAGGTTTGGTCTTGTGTGACAGAATGTAATGAAGAGATGCATTTACATGTACTTAGTATGTTCTTAAAGTTTGGCTGTGGAGGGGCTACCTTAATGCAGACCAGTACTGGGGATAGGCCACACCCATGTGTCAGTACTAAGCATTCTTACATTGTCCCCATAGCAACACGATGGTGGATTACGTACATTGAATCAAGTGCCGTGCATTTATTTAACATTGGATTAGTTTATATTCAAAGGCATGCCAGTGTGGTTGACTGAGTCTTCCATCTCCTACAGGATGTAAGCACAGTTGCCAGAATCTCACATCTGAACCCACTGAAAGTATATACGGGAACCTGGAGATGCTAAATGTGACAATATCATCTCCTCAAGCTACACCCACCAGGCCTTACAATGACATCCGTGGTAAGACTTCATGTGCGACAGAACTCTTACAATTCCAAAAGGAGCCCACGACAAGGTTTGTTGGCTAGAATACCTTTATACCCTATTGCAAGATGTTACATAATTTATGCATGTACTATTTTCCTGCACATATTTTGAATCAACTTGGTGAAATTTGCACACCGCACTGTTTCCTTTGTCTCCTCCTCCTCCCTCACCCTCCCATCCACCCCCTTATTGATCTCCATGATGTAATAATGACTCCTTTTATGAAGATTTAGAAGTAAAAAGTTGTAAAGAAAATCAAACCCGTTAAAATAACGTTTAAATCGAAATCAAGACCCACGAAATCAAACACCTTTATATATCTAAGCTAAAGCATCAGTCCACATTAGTTCAATGCTTTTTATCATTTGCAACCTTAAAATGAGCATTTGCGATCAAAACAGGTTTCGTGTGAATGTGGCTTTGTTCTCTTGAAAACACACATTTTTCTATCCAATCAGAGCAATATTGGTTGTCAGCAACTTCATTGGAGAGACGACTGATTTGCAAGAGGAAGATGAATACATACCAGTGGTAGCACAAGCCTACTCTACAGTGAACAAGCTTATCAGGACTTCATCAGGGACACTGTCCAGCTCATCAGAGGAACCGAAATCTCGCTCTAATTCCCTGGACCAGACATCAGAAGACTGCAGAGCTAAATATAATCTGCCCAGTCTGCCTAAAAGATTAAAGGTTTGGTCTTGTGTGACAGAATGTAATGAAGAGATACACATACATGTACTTAGTATGTTCTTAAAGTCTGGCTGCGGAGGGGCTACCTTAATGCAGACCAGTACTGGGATAGGCCACACCCATGTGTCAGTACTATAACCTAAGCATTCATACATTGTCCCCATAGCAACAAGATGGTCGCTATGTACATTGCATCAAGTGCCATGCGTTGGATTAGCATTTTAATATTCAAAGGCATGCCAGTGTGGTTGACTGAGTCTCCCATTCCTACAGGATATAAGCACAGTGCCAGATCTCACATCTGAACCCACTGAAAGTATATACGGGAATCTGGAGATGCTAAAATGTGACGCCATCATCTCCTCAAGCTCCACCCACCAGGCCTCACAATGCTATCCGTGCAAGTGTGACAGAAATCTTACAATCCCCAAAAGAGCTCACCACAAAGGTTTGCAGTTAAAATATCTTTATAGATGTTACATGTATGTGTAATTAGTTCCTGCACGTTTTTTTAATAATCATCTTGAAATCGTAAACCTAAAACCAAGATGCTTGATATTGCAAAACCAAGGTTTAAAATCAAGCCTCTAAAGTCAAACATCAACCAAAGCATGCAAGTGAAAGTTTATTTTAGTCACGCTATTTCAGTTATTAGAAACTTCAAAAGGAACATCACTATTGTAGGATGTTGAGCAGGGGTGTAGCTGTTCTTTCAACACAACAAAAGCACATTTTCTATCCAATCAGAGCAATATTGGTGTCAGCAACTTCATTGGAGAGACGACTGATTTGCAAGAGGAAGATGAATACATACCAGTGGTAGCACAAGCCTACTCTACAGTGAACAAGCCTATCAGGACTTCATCAAGGACACTGTCCAGCTCATCAGAGGAACAGAAATCTCGCTCTAATTCCCTGGACCAGACATCAGAAGACTGCAGAGCTAAATATGATCTGCCCAGTCTGCCTAAAAGATTAAAGGTTTGGTCTTATGTGACAGAATGTAATGAAGAGATACACATACATGTACTTAGTATGTTCTTAAAGTCTGGCTGTGGAGGGGCTACCTTAATGCAGACCAGTACTGGGGATAGGCCACACCCATGTGTCAGTACTATAACCTAAGCGTTAAAAGGACCTCATATTGTTCCCATAGCAACGAGACAATCACATACCAACTGGGAATCACATGTCGTCCATTCAAGTATTATTTGTGACTGTGTCTCCCATTCCCATGCAGGAGCCGTGTGCAAGCATAGTGCCTGATCCTATGTCCGGACCCACTGAAAGTATATACGAGAACCTTTCAGTCCCTCTTAGGCGGCTTTCAATCACTGGGGCCCGAAATGACATTAGAAGCAGGGCTTCAAGTGTGACAGAATTTTTACCATTCCAAAAGAGTACACCACAAAGGTTTGCTAAGCATTGCAAGATGTTTTCAGGTGTTACCTTGCAAACAATGTTGCCTACAGTATTTTGCCTCACTCGTCTTCATTCCTCCTCCTCCTCCTCCTCCTCCTCCTCCTCCTCCTCCTCCTCCTCCTCCTCCTCCTCCTCCTCCTCCTCCTCCTCCTCTTCCTCCTCCTCCTCCTCCTCCTCCTCGTTTCTTCATGTTGTTTACTTAACTGTGGCTTCTCTATGCTGTGAGCATTTGATATGAAGTGACATTTGTTACTAACTAGTTGCTAAATAAAACCACTAAGTCCACTCTATTGTAAATGGCCCAGAGAAGTACTTGTGGGGAATGGTTCTACTCCATAGGTTGATGATAAGAGTACTAAGTGACTACCATCAAAAGGGTTGAGAAGGAGGAAATGAAGTTTATAATTTAGCATATTGGTCAGAGTGGGTGTGCTGCATGAGAGATCTGTTCTTTACTTCTAGGATCCACAGATGTTGGCTTCAGCAGACAAGAACATGGATGAATTAAAAATGCTCACTGTAGAGCAGGTTGGTTGGTTCTAAATACAATGTGATTGTTTAGCCACGTACCCTTCACCAAACCTTCCATCCCTTCTGCCTTGTGCTTTCCTCTCCTTCAGGTACTGATTTTACTGGATGCAATGGACCTCTCACAGTACAAAGCAAAATTTGCATCAGAGTGTGTGACAGGAAGCATCCTTTCAAACTGTAATGAAGACGTCTTGCGTGATGACCTAGGTGTGACGAAAAAGCTTCACCTGATCAGGCTCATCAATGTGATTAACGGAGAGGACTCCCTTGCCAGCATTATGAGTGCAAAGCCAGCAGCACTCCAAATATAGTGTCAACCTCAAGAGCACGTTGGATAGCAGTGCTGAATTACGACCACTTCCATTTCAAGAAACCGTGACAATAATCTCCTATTCTGGTGTCTCCCTAATCATTATTTTCTGTTACGATGCAAAGTTTGCACACTGTGTACTCGGAAACTGAAATGCATGCCTCGTTACTCAGCCTAATTAATTAATCTTATATAAAAATTATATTAAATATCAATACACACAACAATCGTACTACACTAATAACATCATCTAGGACCCAGATAAGATTGCCGATATATGTTATGCCCTGCATAAAGGTCAAAGGTTGCCATGGACTTGGGCATACAGTTGTGGATAGCTAGAATAATCATTAATCTTAATAATTATTATGCTCTTCATGTTTAATTCATTAATATTACATTTCTCTGGTTATAGTGCCCACTTTATTATTATCTATCATGTGACCAAGTGGTAACTGGTCACATGACTAAGAATAGTTACCTGGCATCCCACAATTGAGGAAATTTGCTAATAACAAATAACTGCAGCATTTTAAAGGCAGTAACTTGTGTTGTTCATGCCTCCATCTTCTGAACTTACATGTATTTGTCTGAAGAATGCTGTAGAACAGTTTACTAATCTAGCTGGCCCCGAAGACCATCTGTTGGTCCAGGACTTATTCACTAATTCACCCTCTCCTCTCAGCACTCTTTATCAGTGAAAATTGAAAACGTGAACATTTCTTCCATTCTGAGAAGGTCTGACACGCTATGTTTCAGCAACTCTTGGTTAAGAGCTGTACTGACATCAGGTCTAGGCCTCTCCCAATATACCCGAATGAGCACAGGTTTCTGTTCAAGGGTGGCTGGGCCTACCACTCTCTATGTTTGTCTTTTTTTGCACTTTCTCTTTGGGCATCACACTCTAACCTGTTGTTCAAGAGATGGTACACCCCAATACCTGTCTTGCTGAATTCTGCAGATGTGTTTTCAGAGCTAGAAAAAGGACATCGTATTGGCTTCATTATGTGCCTGCACCTTTGTCCCAAACTGGTCTGTCTCCCATTCCACTGTATTTTGATCTGAAGATCTCAATGTGTCCCTAGCGAGGTTGACCCCTCTGGACGGGCAGCCTGGTTCAGAGCCATTGGGGTTATGTTTCCTGAGCTTCTAAAATACCAGCAGGGATTAGCAAGTCTACACTTACCAGGAAGCGCTGAGTGAACAAAATCTAAGCAACTGGCTGAGCGAAGAATGGCTAAGCATGTTAGCACAACTTCTCAACACTTACTATGCATTTCTGTAGTGAAAAGAAGCTAGAAAACCCTCTTTCTAGTTGGGAGAATCGATTCCTGAGGTGAGGCCACTGTCAGGTCAAAAAAGCAGAAGGCAAGCCGTGAGACAAGTCCCACCACGTGATCACATTTCTCCAAGACCACATCCCTCAGGTGGTTAGTGTCTGTGGACAACATCACCACCAACTTTGCACATTAAAGCATAGTGGTCCAGAGAATTGATATCTTACACAGAGCACATCCGGATGTGAAAGGAATGCCACAAGGGTGAGCTGAGGTGTTTTACCAAGCCACCACCTAATGGCCATCTGATGTTCATTGGAATCTAGATGAAGGCCACACTTG
>JABACO010000014.1:1121067-1123567 GCA_013339895.1 Ephydatia muelleri
ACAGTCGGTATCCCCTGGGTAGGGGCAGAAATCTTAGCCGGGGGTGGTACAGGAATAAGGGAATCAAAGGTGTAGTCTTGATTACCATCATCTGGTGGGATGTTGCTGTTGATTTCCCTCCCAGGGGGAGGGGGAGGAGGGGGCAGCGGTCTCTGTAGCAATGCTAGGTCCCCTCTGGGGGGAGTGGCTGCAGAGGGTGGAATATATGTGGGGCGTGGCTTTTGGCAAAGGCTGCTTTGACGATTGGCCTGCAGTGTCTGTCTTCAGGGGGATGGGAGGGGGAGGAGTTTCGGGCAGGGTCAGCATATCAAAGGTGTAGTCCTGGTTACCATCATCAGTAGGAAATTGGTTAATTGTATCAATGATATGGGCAACTCCCTCTTTTGGGGTCTGGGGAAGAGGTATCAGCGCATCAAAGGTGTAGTCCTGGTTACCATCATCAGGGGGAAATTGGTTAATTGTATCAATGATACGGGCAACTCCCTCTTTTGAGATCTGGGGAAGAGGTATCAGCGCATCAAAGGTGTAGTCCTGGTTGCCATCATCAGGTGGTGGCTGGGGAAGAGGTTTTATGGGCATAGGGCTTGTGGTCTTTGTGGCCTGGGGAGGAGGAATAAGGGAGTCAACTTGATTGCCATCATCAGGTGGTGGCTGGGGAAGAGGTCTCAAAGAAGAAGAGTGTACAGCCTGGGGAGGAGCACTTTCTGGCCCTAGCAGGTCAAAGCTGTAGTCTTGGTTACCGTCATCAGGTGGTGGCTGGGGAAGAGTTCTCAAAGAAGAAGAAGAGTGTACAGCCTGGGGAGGAGCATTCTCAGGCCTCAGCAGGTCAAAGCTGTAGTCTTGGTTACTGTTGTCAGGGAGAGGTGAGGGGAGAGGTCTGATAGAGAAAGGTTTTGGCTCTTGTGTGCCAATAGCATCCATCTTGGGAGGGGACAGCTCTGGCAAGTGTGTCCATTTTGGGGGGGACAGCAGGAGGAAGAGAGTCCATCTTGGGAGGGACAGGAGGAAGGGGGTCCATTTTGGGGGACACAGCTCTGGCTAGTGGGTCCATTTTGGAGGGGACAGCAGGAGGAAGAGAGTCCATCTTGGGAGGGACAGGAGGAAGGGGGTCCATTTGGGGGACACAGCTCTGGCTAGTGGGTCCATTTTGGAGGGGACAGGAGGAAGAGAATTCATCTTGGTTGAGTCAAAGCCATAGACTCCTTCGTCAACGTCTGTTGGTTTTATACCCACAATAGGGGGCGGGACAGAATCGGGTGTGTCTCCTCCTCGCACGCTCACCGATTTCTTGAGCGGGATCGCGGGGGGTATGATGTCACTAGGAGACTGGGGAGGAGGGAGGTGGGTGCCATAGCCACCAGCACTAGTCGTCGCTTGACTGCGCCCCGGCGGGCTGGTGCCGGGCATTCAGGGACCGAGTGGGCACACCCTCTTCGCGAGGGGGTTCGGCGGGGGGGGGGGGGCGTAGGGGTGGTTGGAGGGGCGGGACTCAGCTTCCTGCTCCTGTCTCCAACAAACCCTTCGCGGTTGGCAAGGTGCCCTCTGCGCTGTCCTCTGAAGACACAGAGTGTGTGGGTGAGGGGGACAATTTGTCAAACTCATATATGTTCTCGGCGATTGGAGCTGGATTACTGGTCTTCTGGGCAGGAGGAGCCTGAGGACCTGAAGGTGCTGATGAAAGACCATCATACAGAGACTCGAAGATGCTACCACTGGTCTTTCCGATAAGTTTGTGGATTCCCCTCCTCTGGCTAGGGGTACCTTTGCACTACTGCCACTCCCACCATCACCACCATCACTGGCACCACCGCTGCCATTGCTACCCGTCGAAAGTCTGGCATCCTTACACTGGGGTTTCGAACTGTCCTTTGCTGGGGGCGGAGCCTGCTTGCCGAGGCCGGTCTGGTACATGGGATGATCTTTAGCACCCGGGAGCACCGCCCACTCCTTTGTCTCTGCAATCGTGACCCCCCCAGTGGTTGGATTAAGCGTTACTTTCTCGTAGCTATGTACGTCGTCCTCTTCGTCCAACTCCGTTGAGGGTGGGCGTGGTGCGGGGTAGGAAGGGGGTGCGGGGAGGGGCGTGGTCTGCTGGCCACCAGACGCGTTGGAAAGGCGATCGGGATCCATCATGTCCCTCACATCCTCGTAGGTGTCATGGAGGTGGGAGGAGGACTTCAGACTGTCCTCAGAGATGATGGACGAGCGGTCGCCCACAGATTCACGTAACGATACGCGTTGTTCGGATGACTTCCTGAAGGCGGGTGGGGAGGAGGAGGAGCTGACGGAGGGGGACTTCTTGCCCTGCTTGACGGTCATGGCCCTCTTGGATGCGTTCTTCTTGGGGAGGTCGTCTTCGGTCTCGACCAAGGAATTGAGTTTCGCGTAGCCCGCCCCTGTGTTGCGACGCCCTCCGCCCATCGTCTGTGTGCTGCCCTTCCTGCAGAGAGAGATATATATATGGCGTATAGGCTTGTGCATTCAAGTGTACATACAGTAA
>JABACO010000014.1:1126067-1127907 GCA_013339895.1 Ephydatia muelleri
CTTCATGGCCTTAGAAAGGGTTACAAGGCTTATAGCATCCCCCATCATATGGAGGATCTACAGTAGCATCCCCATCATATGGAGGACCTACAGTAGCATCCTCATCATATGGAGGACCTACAGTAGCATCCTCATCATATGGAGGACCTACAGTAGCATCCCCATCATATGGAGGACCTACAGTAGCATCCTCATCATATGGAGGACCTACAGTAGCATCCCTCATCATATGGAGGACCTACAGTAGCATCCCCCATCATATGGAGGACCTACAGTAGCATCCCTCATCATATGGAGGACCTACAGTAGCATCCTCATCATATGGAGGACCTACAGTAGCATCCCCCATCATATGGAGGACCTACAGTAGCATCCTCATCATATGGAGGACCTACAGTAGCATCCCCCATCATATGGAGGACCTACAGTAGCATCCCCATCATATGGAGGACCTACAGTAGCATCCCCATCATATGGAGGACCTACAGTAGCATCCCTCATCATATGGAGGACCTACAGTAGCATCCCCATCATATGGAGGACCTACAGTAGCATCCCCATCATATGGAGGACCTACAGTAGCATCCCCATCATATGGAGGACCTACAGTAGCATCCTCATCATATGGAGGACCTACAGTAGCATCCCCCATCATATGGAGGACCTACAGTAGCATCCCCATCATATGGAGGACCTACAGTAGCATCCCCATCATATGGAGGACCTACAGTAGCATCCCCCATCATATGGAGGACCTACAGTAGCATCCCCATCATATGGAGGACCTACAGTAGCATCCTCATCATATGGAGGACCTACAGTAGCATCCTCATCATATGGAGGACCTACAGTAGCATCCTCATCATATGGAGGACCTACAGTAGCATCCCCATCATATGGAGGACCTACAGTAGCATCCCCCATCATATGGAGGACCTACAGTAGCATCCTCATCATATGGAGGACCTACAGTAGCATCCCCATCATATGGAGGACCTACAGTAGCATCCCCATCATATGGAGGACCTACAGTAGCATCCTCATCATATGGAGGACCTACAGTAGCATCCTCATCATATGGAGACCTACAGTAGCATCCCCATCATATGGAGGACCTAGCACCCCATTATATGGAAGACATTGTTCTCCAACTATCCACACACTACATACCCCTCTCTTCCACTCTACACATCTCTTCCACTCTACACACCCCTCTCTTCCACACTACACACCCCCTCTCTTCCACACTACACACCCCTCTCTTCCACTCTACCCCTCTCTTCCACACTACATACCCCTCTCTTCCACACTACATACCCTCTCCTATATACTACACACCCTCTCTTCCACACCCCTCTCTCCCACACACACCCTCTCTTCCACACTACACACCCCTCTCTTCCACACTACATACCCTCTCCTATATACACACCCTCTCTCTCTCCCACTCCTCTCTTCCACTCTACCACCCCTCTCTTCCACACTACATACCCTCTCCTAAATACTACACACCCCTCTCTTCCACTCTACACATCTCTTCCACTCTACACACCCCTCTTCCACACTACACACACCCTCTCTTCCACCCACCCCTCTCTTTGCTCTTTCCAACCTTCCACACTCCTGTTTTCAACCTCTACCACATCCCTCTTTCCAACCTTCCCCACACCACACCCTCTCTCCCACACTACACACCCTCTCTCCCACACTACTCCCACACTACTACCCTCTCTCCCACACTACACCCCTCTCTCCCACACTACACACCCCTCTCTCCCACACTACACACCCTCTCTCCCCACTACACACCCCTCTCTCCCACCTGCACACCCTCTCACCA
>JABACO010000014.1:1128907-1156407 GCA_013339895.1 Ephydatia muelleri
AGGGTGGTGTGGTCCTGTGAGGGTGGTGGTGGTCCTGTTAGGGGTGATGGTCCTATGAGGATGGGCATAACATGGCGTTTGGGGTATGGAGCCCTACAATGTAAGCATACTGGTGACTGCAGATGTCTCTTGTACATCAGACCCCTCCATCCTCTCCTTCCGCCTCCTTCCCCATCAGACCCTTCCTTCCCCTGCCTTCCTCTCCTCCTTCTCCTGTCCTCCCCTCCTCTCTCCTCCTCTCTTCTCTCTCTTTCTCTCTCCTTCTCTCCTTCCTCTGTTCTCACTCCTTCCCTGTTCTCCTCTCTTCCCTCCCCTTCCCTCTCCTTCCTTTTCCTCCTTCTTCTTCTCTCTCCTTCCCTCTCCTCTCCTCTCTCTTCCTCTCCTTCTCCTTCCTTCCCTCTGTTCTCTTATTTCCTTTTCCTTCCTTCTCTTTCCCTCTCCTTCTCTTCCTTCCCTTTATTCTCTCTCCTCTCTCCTTCTCTCTTCTTCCCTCTCCTTCCTTTTCCTTCTTTTCCTTCCCTCTCCTTCCTTTTCCTTCCTTCTCTTTCCCTCTCCTTTCCTCTCCTTCCTTCTCCTTCCTCTCCTTCCTTCTCCTTCCCTCTCCTTCCCTCTCTTTCTTTCTCCTTCCCTCTCCTTCCCTCTCCTTCTCTCTCCTTCCTTCTCCTTCCCTCTCCTTCCTTCTCCTTTCCTCTTTTTCCCTCTCCTTCCCTCCTTTCTTTCTCCTTCCCTCTCCTTCCCTCTCCTTCCCTCTCCTTCTCTCTCCTTCCCTCTCCTTCTCTCTCCTTCCCTCTCCTTCCCTCTCCTTCCTCTCCTTCCTCTCCTTCGACATCACACCTCACCTCCCCAATCAAACCTCCCTGTTTCTCATCATCCACCTCCCCACTTCATCATTTGTAGCATTGAATTTGCCCTTTCCACCATTGGCCTCCTTCACCCGCCCAACTAATAAAACTGACCCCACCCACATAACTAGCAGCAAACCAGTGCCACCCATTATCCCTGCCACGCCCTCCCCATTAACCACGCCCCTCCATTTACATGAACCCTGTAACCTGGCTGCCTCCACAGAGTTTCCCAGGGCATCACCTGTTATGCCCAGCATTCTGAGGGACGAGGATGACACCAGTGAGATTGAAGGGGGCTGGCTGCGCCTCAACACACTGGGTCACTTCATGGTGGAGGATGGTTCTCTACTTCACCTTGTTCCCCGAAAGAACCATCCTGAACCTGGAAGATGTATGTGGGGGGGAGGGGGGGGGTGTACTCTGTGTGTGTGTGTGTGTGTGTGTGTGTGTGTGTGTGTGTGTGTGTGTGTGTGTGTGTGTGTGTGTGTGTGTGTGTGTGTGTGTGTGTGTGTGTGTGTGTGTTTGTGTGTGCCTGTGTGTGTAAATGATAAGGAATGTCTCGATTTGATACACTCCTGTTCTCCTGTTTACATACATACATACATACATACATACATACATACATACATACATACATACATACATACATACATACATACATACATACATACATACATACACACATACATACATACACGCATACACACACATGCACACGTACATACATACACACATACATACATGCACACATACACACACACATACAGCATATGATCACCCTGCAAGCCTGTTCTCTTCACACAACGAGCTCAACAGAGGGATATCAGAAACCGAAGATGGCATTAAAATGTGGCATCTGGTGGGTGGAGCCTAAAACGTGTCACGTGACCACATGCCCCTCCCACTTCAGTTTAAGCAGGTGGACACAGAGGACTCTAGCCGCTCTTCGTTCAGTAACAAGAGAATGGTCTCAGAAATATACTTCCCAAGAATGCTATCCACCAAAGTAAGAGAAGAAATGTGTGTACATGCAGTTGAGTGTTTTCTCCATTGGAAGGGGAAAATGTCTGCACACATGCACCACACTCCTATTTATGGCATGTGTATAAAATAATTATTTTTGTACTAGTCAGATTACATCAGGGGTTTGAGTTGGGAAGGTCAGTGATACAAGGAGGGGACAGGTGAAGGGGAAGTTTTGCAATGCCTTTAGTTTGTGGAATTCACTTAGATACATACATGTAGTTAGGTTGAAAGTCCCAAGATTGGGTCACATTATGACATTAACTTACTCCCTCTCTCCTTCCTTCCCTCTTACCTTCCTCCCTCCCTCTCTCCTTCCCTCCCTCTCTCTCCTTCCCTCCCTCTCTCCATCCCTCTCCCCTCTCACTCTCCCACCATCCATCCTTCCTCTCCCTTCCTCACTCTATCCCCCACTTCTCCCCTCTTCACAGACTATCCTTCAAAAGTTTGTTGATGATCTCTTCAGCAGCATCTTCACCACCACCCATGCAGCCATCATCCCCACCACCCCATGTTCCAGCTTCTTCCCCTCCCCGGGTACCCAGGTCCCCAGATTCTGCTCCCCAGGAACAGACGCTTTGCCCATCGCCATCAAATACCTCTTTGACTTCCTGGACAGCGAGGCTGCTGCTGCGGGAGTGAGTGATGACGAAGTCCTCCATACATGGAAGAACAACGCACTGTCACTTAGGTTCTGGATCAACGTCATTAAGAATCCCGAGTTTGTGTTTGATATCAATAAATCGCAGACTGTGGATGCATGCTTGTCCATTGTAGCGCAGGTAATTGTGTGTGTGTGTGTGTGTGTGTGTGTGTGTGTGTGTGTGTGTGTGTGTGTGTGTGTGTGTGTGTGTGTGTGTGTGTGTGTGTGTGTGTGTGTGTGTGTGTGTGTGTGTGTGTGTGTGTGTGTGTGTGTGTGTGTGTGTGTGTGTGTGTGTGTGTGTGTGTGATATGCATGCAGGGGTGCTATTCTCTTTTTGTACTAGATCTGATACTGACCCTACTATACATTTAATTGGAGTCTTTCTACCTCTTTCATCCCATTGCACCCTTCCTTCTCCTTCGATTGGTCACCTCCTCTTGCAGGCTTTCATTGATGGGTGCTCCTCAGCTGATGTGAAGCTTAGCATTGTGAGCAGGGAGGAGTGGGAAGGAATGCAATCCCTTATACAATACATACACACACACACACACACACACACACACACACACACACACACACACAGGAATCACCGACCAGCAAGCTGCTTTACAACAAAGAGGTGCACCAATACAAGGAAAAAGTAAAGAGGTATTGCCACCAGGACTGTGGAAGTTGTGTGAAAGTTGCAAAATATAACATTCTTTGTTGTCTCCAATCAGTTACTATAACAGCATTCGCTTCCTGCCCCGTGTTTCTGACGAAGACATGTCCCTGTATTTGAGACAACTCTCAACTGTAAGTCCTGTTCCTGAGCATCTTAACTCATGTCATCCTGAACCTGATAACTGAATAATTTGTTTGTGATTTTGAAATGCTCCAGGCCTTACCTGTACATAGATCCATTACTCTCATCGCTTCCATTTGCTTTCTCCTCACCCTCCCTCTCACCCACCTCTGCTCTCTCCTCAACTTAAACACATACACACACTCACAATTACTATTGCAGTACCAATCTCAACTACTGCGCAGAAATGGAGGCTTTAATGTGGAGAGTGCATCCAATGAACTCCTGAAGTATGCCATCAAATATCATGAAGTGGTAAGGTCACATATCAGATGGATGAGAGGAGGGATGAGGGAGGAAAGGAGGGGAGAGGGATGAAGCTGAAACTGGAGTACTTTTTCTTTGCATTGTTTACTAGTTGTACTACTATTGGTGATAGAGGTATAGATAGATGACACGTTTCTCTGTGTCCTCCTTGATACATGAGTTCTGCCCTAGTTAGAAGTGAGGGTTAATTAGAGTGGCAAACAGCTCTATTCTTATTACTTAATGATAAATACTTTTTCCTTCCCCTTATTGTCCTCTTCACTCCCTCCTTCCCTCCATTCCCTCGTCCCCTCTGACCTCTTCCGTCCTCTCAGTTCATTAAGGCCTTGAGTGATGCTGGCCTCCCAGCCAAAGTGCAAATCTTTGAAGGCATTTTGAGGACAGCACTGTGAAATGACATCACCATCACCTCCATCACCATCATCATCTTAATTGTACATGTACACTGAAACTGTGTCTTGTGTATGTGTGTGTGCATATGTCGTGTTTATGTTGTGTGTGCCTCCGAACCACTCAAGTTGGATGACATAATATCTGAAATGTGCATCTATGTGTATTATTATTTTTATATTTTTTAGGAATGTGAACACTACTTGATACATCTGTCAGGTCATTTGTGCACATCTCAGTTTGCTATCAATTGCTCTCTATATATACATTATAGAAGCAAATAAACGAAACTTAAACGACCTGGAAATGCGCAAGTAGCTCAAAGCGCGGATGTGATTAATCAAAGAACAAAACATTTTTAAAAAACATCCAATAGGTTCTGGTGCATAGGAGCCTGTTTGATATGGATGAATGGCACATAGGATCGTTGCACGTGGCTTTTGTTTGTTTGTTTTTGTTTTTTTTTGGGGGGGGGGGGGGGGGAGGGGGAAGGTAATTACCGTCTGTACTTCTACAGAAAGGTACTTCTACAGAAAGTGGTTTACTTCCGTCCAAAACACAGTTATGCTCGCATAATTGTCATTTATTGTCCTATTCATTTTCGAACCATATTTTTAACAATGAGAATGTCGTCCCTTTAGGTAAAGGAGCTCACAACAAGGACCAACTCTACAGCTCACGATTGCGCTAATTGCTAGCGGATTAATAATGACAATTATATCTAGCTGCTAAAATATTATACGGCACTTATTTATTGCATTCAGAAAATTTCACATGCTGAACTACGAAATGCAGCTGTAAGTTGGATAGTACAGCCGATACGAGTGTATCATTAGCCCGATGTTATCGCATGCGTTGTGTGTGTGTGTGTGTGTGTGTGTGTGTGTGTGTGTGTATGTGCGTGTGTGTGTGTGTGTGTTTGTGTGTGTGTATGTGCGTGTGTGTGTGTGACAGTGATAGAGAGAGGGGAGAGAGAGAGAGTGAGAGAGAGAGGTTCAGTCATGTATGTGAGCGTGTATGGTACTCGCGCGGCATTCTGAATTGCTATGCTTAAGCGTAGAACCATGCACTAAATGCACACGGATTTCATGTATCTTTCGCCTGCTGCTCTTCTTCATTCACTATTCGTTGACAACTTTGAATGCGTGTGATATACTATAGTTGTGTATTTGTGGATGTCCCACAGTTAGATGTTTATTAATTGAAACTTTGCATGCAGTGCTGCGTGGGGAGAGGATATAGCGGGACGTTATACATGCATGGTGATCAAACATCTGTGGAATTACCATGCAGTTGTAACAAGATGCATGCATGTATGCAGTCATGCATATACGTCTCTAAGTTTCTTGTATGTATGCAGTGATGCGCGTCCCAGGCAATTACACACTAATGCATGCAGGAGACTCTTCAGTGAAATGGAAGAATGCAAAACCCACATGTCGTAAACATGTCGCCAATGTGATAGTCTTACTCAACGTTACCTCAAACCTGTGACGCGCGGACAGCATTCCTTCAATGGCAATAAAATGAAATTCTAGCTATCAATAAACCACACTCCAATCCTCAAACAAAACCAAAGAAGCGGAGATTCGATGCATAACAGCATTAGTCTTATTTGCTTTAGAATATAAATATATCGTCGATTCATTTCTTCTGAATACTTCTCAAGACGCCGTTGTTAAAACCCAACACTATCGTACACTATCGTACACTATCGTACAATTATCAATCTGCCAAAAGTATACGTATGGCGATCGTAAACACAGAATTAAAACATTTTCGCATGGGGCCAAAAGGCCCAAAACAATATATAGGCAAAACGAGAATCCTTATATGATTTCTTTTTGTTTGACTCTCTAGGATGTCTTTATATGCATCAGCTATGCTATCTATGGTTGTGTGTGTGTGTGTGTGCGTGTGTGCTGTGTGCGTGTGTGTGTGTATGTGTGTGTGTATGTGTGTGTGTAGCTAATAGAGCGTTTCTCCCTCGCAGATCAAAGATACGCCCTCTACCCCCGAAGCCCTACATCACCAGGAAAGAATCGCTACCCCAAAAAGCTGATGTCGCCCTCCACGAATTCGTACCTCTCTACTTCACCTCGTTCCCAGTACAATTCGTGGTGACTAGATGCTGCGACAATGCGGCTTCCGTATCCCTGGGAAACGACTTCATCGCCCGTTCCACGGACACCATCAGTGCCATCTTCTTCAAGGACTCTGCTGGTAACGAGTTCTCGCTACTCCAGAACTCCGACGCGCAAATAGGACTCATCTACGATCCGCACAACTCGTTGTCAGAAGCCTACCTCGGCTTCGAGTTAGATACGTCAAGTGTGATCGAGGCAGACGTCAAACCAAAACTACTGAGGGTTACAAAGACCGAGAAAGACAAGTCGGTGGAGAAAGACGAGCTTCTCGTGGTCAGGACGGTGAAACATAACCGCCTGAAGGTGTACAGCATTACGAAGAAGACGAAGAAGAAACTGTCCAAGTCCTGTAAGGGGTGTTTCACGACGGCTCCGCACAGGGTGGCTGTGCCCCTGTCGGACTTAATAGAATACGTGCCGAACGTGTTTCAGTCGAAGGCGGTACTCCTGCTAGGAAATGCGGCCGGTAGCCCTTACGTTCCACGCCACTGGGTGACCGAACCCGTCACAGTATTTCGGAGCGGGGAGGAGAACGTTTTGCTTGCTCAACGAACCACGGGCGAATGCGTTAATATCCCGATCTCACTGAACATTTACGTTCAGGTTGTCTGCCAAGAACCTAAGACGGATCCCCCTTACGCGTGTGGAACCATCACAGCGGCACCTACCAGGAGAGAGTCGTTAAAGGTATGACGTTTGATTGTCGTTTAAATATCAAGGCCACCACAATCAAACGCTTTAGAATTCATGTGTGTATGTGTGTATATGTGGTGTATGTGTATATGTGTGTGCGTGTGTGTGTGTGTGTGTGTGTGTGTGTGCATCTGTTTATGTGTTTTGTATGCATGAGTGTATGTAAGTGTATGTAAGTGTGTGTATGTGTGTCTGTGATACACTCCAGGACAATGATGTAGTAATGATTGAAATGATTATTTATTTTTAATCCAAACAGTAATATTTAATAATTGCCCATTCCATTTATTAATAATAACAAACGTGCTTTTTTATTTTGGCGATCTCAAAAAGCACACCAGTTATTGCAGAATTTCAAGTTGTACATGCACAACGTCCCCCCATCCAATCCCACCCCCAGAATTTTATTTGCTGTGGAAACACATATTTCTGCTCCACAGAGCCCAACCTGCAGTGTCACTAACCTCAAGACAAATGTGCCAGCAGTCAGCTATAACGAATATGTGACAGGCAGCGACAGGAACAAAGCACTATCAGTCAGTTCATTGGAGGAACATGTCTTGTATGCATCAAATTCATTGGACCGTACAAAAGGCAACTACTTGCCTAATCATGCAACATCCAGCTCCTTTCAAAACGTAAAGGTTTGTTTTTGTGTGATGAAATGACAAGACGGCGAGCTGTTGTCATCGTCATCGTCTTGGCAAATGTGCATATCATATCTGACCAGCAAGCCAAAATACTGCAAAACAGCTTCTTTTTTTTTGTTATTCAGTTTCAATCTGGCTGGGAGAGATTAGATTGAGGCAGACAAGTACTACCTTGTATGGGTTACCCACTGCAATAGAAATCATTGTACTTTGCCTTCATAGTAGGACGATGGCATTATAGGCAACAAGGAGTTAAGCCTCGTCCATGATTTTAATCATTAGTAGCAGATCAGTAGCATTTGTGGTGTGGTTGACTGAGTCTTCCATCCCCTACAGGATGTAAGCACAGTGCCAGATCTCACATCTGAACCCACTGAAACTATATACGGGAACCTGGAGATGTTAAATGTGACGCCATCATCTCCTCAAGCTCCACCCACCAAGCCTCACAACTTCATTGGAGAGACGACTGATTTGCAAGAGGAAGATGAATACATACCAGTGGTAGCACAAGCCTACTCTATAGTGAACAAGCTTATCAGGACTTCATTGGGGACACTGTCCAGCTCATCAGAGGAACATATATCTCGCTCTAATTCCCTGGACCAGACATCAGAAGACTGCAGAGCTAAATATGATCTGCCCAGTCTGCCTAAAAGATTAAAGGTTTGGTCTTGTGTGACAGAATGTAATGAAGAGATGCATTTACATGTACTTAGTATGTTCTTAAAGTCTGGCTGTGGAGGGGCTACCTTAATGCAGACCAGTACTGGGGATAGGCCACACCCATGTGTCAGTACTAAGCATTCTTACATTGTCCCCATAGCAACACGATGGTGGATTACGTACATTGAATCAAGTGCCGTGCATTTATTTAACATTGGATTAGTTAATATTCAAAGGCATGCCAGTGTGGTTGACTGAGTCTTCCATCTCCTACAGGATGTAAGCACAGTGCCAGATCTCACATCTGAACCCACTGAAAGTATATACGGGAACCTGGAGATGCTAAATGTGACAATATCATCTCCTCAAGCTACACCCACCAGGCCTTACAATGACATCCGTGGTAAGACTTCATGTGCGACAGAACTCTTACAATTCCAAAAGGAGCCCACGACAAAGGTTTGTGGCTAGAATACCTTTATACCCTATTGCAAGATGTTACATAATTTATGCATGTACTATTTTCTGCACATATTGTGAATCAACTTGGTGAAATTTGCACACCGCACTGTTTCCTTTGTCTCCTCCTCCTCCCTCACCCTCCCATCCACCCCTTATTGATCTCCATGATGTAATAATGACTCCTTTTATGAAGATTTAGAAGTAAAAAGTTGTAAAGAAAAATCAAACCCGTTAAAATAACGTTTAAATCGAAATCAAGACCCACGAAATCAAACACCTTTAATATCTAAGCTAAAGCATCAGTCCACATTAGTTCAATGCTTTTTATCATTTGCAACCTTAAAATGAGCATTTGCGATCAAAACAGGTTTCGTGAATGTGGCTTTGTTCTCTTGAAAACACACATTTTCTATCCAATCAGAGCAATATTGGTGTCAGCAACTTCATTGGAGAGACGACTGATTTGCAAGAGGAAGATGAATACATACCAGTGGTAGCACAAGCCTACTCTACAGTGAACAAGCTTATCAGGACTTCATCAGGGACACTGTCCAGCTCATCAGAGGAACCGAAATCTCGCTCTAATTCCCTGGACCAGACATCAGAAGACTGCAGAGCTAAATATAATCTGCCCAGTCTGCCTAAAAGATTAAAGGTTTGGTCTTGTGTGACAGAATGTAATGAAGAGATACACATACATGTACTTAGTATGTTCTTAAAGTCTGGCTGTGGAGGGGCTACCTTAATGCAGACCAGTACTGGGGATAGGCCACACCCATGTGTCAGTACTATAACCTAAGCATTCATACATTGTCCCCATAGCAACAAGATGGTCGCTATGTACATTGCATCAAGTGCCATGCGTTGGATTAGCATTTTAATATTCAAAGGCATGCCAGTGTGGTTGACTGAGTCTCCCGTCTCCTACAGGATATAAGCACAGTGCCAGATCTCACATCTGAACCCACTGAAAGTATATACGGGAATCTGGAGATGCTAAATGTGACACCATCATCTCCTCAAGCTCCACCCACCAGGCCTCACAATGCCATCCGTGCAAGTGTGACAGAAATCTTACAATCCCCAAAAGAGCTCACCACAAAGGTTTGCAGTTAAAATATCTTTATAGATGTTACATGTATGTGTAATTAGTTCCTGCACGTTTTTTTTTATAATCATCTTGAAATCGTAAACCTAAAACCAAGATGCTTGATATTGCAAAACCAAGGTTTAAAATCAAGCCTCTAAAGTCAAACATCAACCAAAGCATGCAAGTGAAAGTTTATTTTAGTCACGCTATTTCAGTTATTAGAAACTTCAAAAGGAACATCACTATTGTAGGATGTTGAGCAGGGGTGTAGCTGTTCTTTCAACAACAACAAAAGCACATTTTCTATCCAATCAGAGCAATATTGGTGTCAGCAACTTCATTGGAGAGACGACTGATTTGCAAGAGGAAGATGAATACATACCAGTGGTAGCACAAGCCTACTCTACAGTGAACAAGCCTATCAGGACTTCATCAAGGACACTGTCCAGCTCATCAGAGGAACAGAAATCTCGCTCTAATTCCCTGGACCAGACATCAGAAGACTGCAGAGCTAAATATGATCTGCCCAGTCTGCCTAAAAGATTAAAGGTTTGGTCTTATGTGACAGAATGTAATGAAGAGATACACATACATGTACTTAGTATGTTCTTATCTGGCTGTGGAGGGGCTACCTTAATGCAGACCAGTACTGGGGATAGGCCACACCCATGTGTCAGTACTATAACCTAAGCGTTAAAAGGACCTCATATTGTTCCCATAGCAATGAGACAATCACATACCAACTGGGAATCACATGTCGTCCATTCAAGTATTATTTGTGACTGTGTCTCCCATTCCCATGCAGGAGCCATGTGCAAGCATAGTGCCTGATCCTATGTCCGGACTCACTGAAAGTATATACGAGAACCTTTCAGTCCCTCTTAGGCGGCTTTCAATCACTGGGGCCCGAAATGACATTAGAAGCAGGGCTTCAAGTGTGACAGAATTCTTACCATTCCAAAAAGAGTACACCACAAAGGTTTGCTAAGCATTGCAAGATGTTTTCAGGTGTTACCTTGCAAACAATGTTGCCTACAGTATTTTGCCTCACTCCTCCTCCTTCTCCTCCTCCTCCTCCTCCTCCTCCTCCTCCTCCTCCTCCTCCTCCTCCTCCTCTTCCTCCTCCTCGTTTCTTCATGTTGTTTACTTAACTGTGGCTTCTCTATGCTGTGAGCATTTGATATGAAGTGACATTTGTTACTAACTAGTTGCTAAATAAAACCACTAAGTCCACTCTATTGTAAATGGCCCAGAGAAGTACTTGTGGGGAATGGTTCTACTCCATAGGTTGATGATAAGAGTACTAAGTGACTACCATCAAAAGGGTTGAGAAGGAGGAAATGAAGTTTATAATTTAGCATATTGGTCAGAGTGGGTGTGCTGCATGAGAGATCTGTTCTTTACTTCTAGGATCCACAGATGTTGGCTTCAGCAGACAAGAACATCGATGAATTAAAAATGCTCACTGTAGAGCAGGTTGGTTGGTTCTAAATACAATGTGATTGTTTAGCCACGTACCCTTCACCAAACCTTCCATCCCTTTAGCCTTGTGCTTTCCTCTCCTTCAGGTACTGAATTTACTGGATGCAATGGACCTCTCACAGTACAAAGCAAAATTTGCATCAGAGTGTGTGACAGGAAGCATCCTTTCAAACTGTAATGAAGACGTCTTGCGTGATGACCTAGGTGTGACGAAAAAGCTTCACCTGATCAGGCTCATCAATGTGATTAACGGAGAGGACTCCCTTGCCAGCATTATGAGTGCAAAGCCAGCAGCACTCCAAATATAGTGTCAACCTCAAGAGCACGTTGGATAGCAGTGCTGAATTACGACCACTTCCATTTCAAGAAACCGTGACAATAATCTCCTATTCTGGTGTCTCCCTAATCATTATTTTCTGTTACGATGCAAAGTTTGCACACTGTGTACTCGGAAACTGAAATGCATGCCTCGTTACTCAGCCTAATTAATTAATCTTATATAAAAATTATAACACTGTATTAAATATCAATACACACAACAATCGTACTACACTAATAACATAATCTAGGACCCAGATAAGATTGCTCCCTCATCAGGGATATATGTTCAGCCCTGCATAAAGGTCAAAGGTTGCCAGGACTTGGGCATACAGTTGTGGATAGCTAGAATAATAATTAATCTTAATAATTATTATGCTCTTCATGTTTAATTTCATATATTATCAATAAAAATACACAAAAACAGTTATGACTGGATGCATCTGGTGAGGATGGCAGTGGCATTGGCTCTCACCAGATGTAAGTTTAGCCTGCTGTAAAGTTCAAATGTAACAGCTGACTTCAGTCTAGGTGTGAGTGGCAAGTCGTGAAGCCAGCTGGGAAAAGGCTTCCATGGCCTCCTTTCCCCATGCTCCATAGGTCTCTGCTACTAGGGGGACACACAACCATCCCAGCTCATTACACTTGGCATCATTGGCCATGTTTAATTCATTAATATTACATTTCTCTGGTTATAGTGCCCCCTTTATTATTATCTATCATGTGACCAAGTGGTAACTGGTCACATGATTAACAATAGTTACCTGGCATCCCACAATTGAGGAAATTTGCTAATAACAAATAACTGCAGCATTTTAAAGGCAGTAGTTCATGCCTCCATCTTCTGAACTTACATGTATTTGTCTGAAGAATGCTGTAGAACAGTTTACTAATCTAGCTGGCCCCGAAGACCATCTGTTGGTCCAGGACTTATTCACTAATTCACCCTCTCCTCTCAGCACTCTTTATCAGTGAAAATTGAAAACGTGAACATTTCTTCCATTCTGAGAAGATCTGACACAGTGACAAGAGTTCGATTGCTCTATGTTTCAGCAACTCTTGGTTAAGAGCTGTACTGACATCAGGTCTAGGCCTCTCCCAATATACCCGAATGAGCACAGGTTTCTGTTCAAGGGTGGCTGGGCCTACCACTCTCTAATGCCAACAATGTTTGTCTTTTTTTGCACTTTCTCTTTGGACATAGCAGGCCATCACACTCTAACCTGTTGTTCAAGAGACGGTACATCCCAATACCTGTCTTGCTGAATTCTGCAGATGTGTTTTCAGAGCTAGAAAAAGGACATGGTATTGGCTTCATTATTTGCCTGCACCTTTGTCCCAAACTGGTCTGTCTCCCATTCCGCTGTATTTGATCTGAAGATTTCAATGTGTCCCTAGCGAGGTTGACCCCTCTGGATGGGCTGCCTGGTTCAGAGCCATTGGGGTTATGTTTCCTGAGCTTCTAAAATACCAGCAGGGATTTGTCTGTGAACAACATCACCACCAACTTTGCACATTAAAGCATAGTGGTCCAGAGAATTGATATCTTACACAGAGCACATCTGGATGTGAAAGGAATGCCACAAGGGTGAGCTGAGGTGTTTTACCAAGCCACCACCTAATGGCCATCTGATGTTCATTGGAATCTAGATGAAGGCCACACTTGAGTGTCAAATGGAACAGAACATATGATTGAGTTTGCAAGAGCCACAACACATCTGAAGGTGAGGAAGAGTTACCTAAGGGTCTGGACCCAACCTGCTCAATGGCCCCAAGCAAAGAGGCAGTGGCAGCCATCTCACAAATGAGGACACAAATGATGAGTCCCTTATCGGGTCACCAAGGTGGAGAGATTCATAGAGCAAAACTGGGGACTAGTCACAAGGACTCGATAATTCACATTTGGGATAGGTTGATGTGGATCCCAAGTGACGGGCCCTGTTCCGGAGGGGTCAACATGACCTGCAAAATGGCCTTAAGAGAGCCTGTCATTTGCCCCATTATGCAAGTACCATGTATGGGATGATTGGGCTGACCAAGGACGAGAGGCGAGATGAGCCAAGTGGGCCACACCCTGTTGCACACCTTATTCAGACGATGTCAGGATACCAACGCAGTGCCAGGGGGAATGGGCGTTGGCCACAACACCTCTGAGTCCACAGGGCCTGAGCAGGCAAATACTGAGGAACATGATCAACAAGGACCTGGCGTGACGGCAGAGATTAAAAGTGTTGCACATGATGAACTTTCAGACCGCGAAAGCGCAGAGTGACCAGCAGTGCAGTTTCAGAGCCTGTAGGGCAAGCCCATGCCAGACTGATGGGGTTAAAAGAAAAGAAGCAGAGATTTGGTCAAGCTCGATACAGAGTGCACAAACACTTGCATGCTTGCCAGGTGGCGAATCTTTAGCCATAATCGGTAGTACATCAAAGCACCCCACCCATGCTTTAGCTTTTCATCGAGGGCAATCTGACTGCAACCTCCTGCCGGGGGACCTTGATATTGCAGCAGGTGGTAACTATGGCAATTGAGATTTTGTGACAAATAATGATTAAAAGCTACTAGTCGTGAAATTTTCCTTGATTGTGGGACTCCTGTACAACACAGAAATGCAAACAAATTCGATTTTAGACTCTTACATTTGATAACTTGATGTAATAACAAACACGGCTAATAACACAAACATAATAATATCACATTCAAAAAAAAAGTAAATTTGAACTAAATAGCTGTGTGCAACATCACTATGACATCACTATGTATGTCAGATTCATTTTGGACAACAATCAATATAAACAAAAAAAAAAAACTCGTAAAAAAAGGTGGAAGAAGGCAGAAGAAAAGACGTACAAAGGTTGTGAGGTAACATAATTCACCCTGGGGGATATCATCTCTTGAGCGTTGCTGGAGGCCTCATACCTGCTGGTCTAGGTGGCAGGGCTGGGCCTGTGTGTGTGCGTGTGTGTGTATGTGTGTGTGTGTGTGTGTGTGTGTGTGTGTGTGTGTGTGTGTGCGTGCACGTGTGTGTTTGTATGTGTGTGTGTGTGTGTGTATGTGTTGGTACATAAAATCACAACATGGTGACATAGTCAACATTACAAGCAGCTGTTTATTATTTGTTGAAATACAATCGCAAGTATCTAGATTGGTACCCATTACACTCTACACAACACACGCACACACACACACTCACAACACATGCACACACACACACATGCACACACACACATGCACACACACACACACACACACACACACACACACTCATATACACACACACACACATGCACACACACACACACACACTCACATACTCACACTAATCCCTTACCTGCAGTCTCTGGTACTGGTGGTCTCGGTGGGACTGTTGTCTCCTCTAGTCTAGGTCGGGGAGGCAAACTACGGACCAGAGGTGTCGAGTCCCCAGTACTATCCACAGAAGCTGTAGAGGATGGTAGGAGTCACATACACACATACACACACATGCACACACACACACACCACACACACATGCACACACACACACATGCACACACATGCACACACACACATGCACACACACACACACCACACACACATACACTTTTCTGTCGTTTGAGGAACGAATTAGACAGAAAATATGCTCCTATAGGAATGCAGTTTGAGAGTAGCCAACAGTGATGGTGCTAATATGTGCAGAGGGTATGATGCAAGGTCTTGTGGATAGGTGTCGGTATGATGGTGCGAGGTCATGTGGATAGGTGTCGATATGATGATGCAAGGTCAAGGGACAGTTAAGACCTCATGGCAAGCTGTTGATGAGTGGTGTATTTGCGTGAGCATAGTAGCCATGTGGTCTGGTAGTATAAGAGAGGGATTTCGGGGGTATGTAAGCAATCTAGGCATCGAGTGCACGGTTACTGTGGTGGCAACTCCCCACACCCTTTAATTCGCCGAAAGCAACCTATGGTGGATTGTGGGGTCTTTGCACATGCAGGTTCAAAGTTGGAGGTACGAGACTGAAGCAGCCTGGTACAAAAAGATGAGGCAGACTAGCCACAAGGAATCAAGTGGTCCTGTTGCTATCATGTTGTTTATTTTGGGTGTTAGGCAGAGCAGTATTGACATGGTTTTTTCCTCACTAAGTGAGGTTTTTTCCCTTGAGGTGGTATGGGTCTACCACCTCAAAATTAGGTCAAATCTAGTTATAGGTAGATGGCCCCTGCTCTGCGTAGGTAGGTAGATCTATGTGTATGATGGCAGTGGTATGTTGACTAGTTGGTAATGACAGTGACGTGCACAGCAGATGCGGCACCAATTATATGTCAAGTGGGTTGGGTGAAGCGAGCATGATATAGGAGATGCACACACACACACATGCACACACACCACACACACACATGCACATACACACATGCACATACACATGCACACACATGCACACACACATGCACATACACACACTCACATACACACATGCACACACACCTGCAAACACACATGCACACACACATGCACACACACGCGCACATGCACACACACACTCATATACACACACACACACATGCACACACACACACACACACTCACATACTCACACACTAATCCCTTACCTGCAGTCTCTGGTAATGGTGGTCTCGGTGGGACTGTTGTCTCCTCTAGTCTAGGTCGGGGAGGCAAACTACGGACCAGAGGTGTCGAGTCCCCAGTACTATCCACAGAAGCTGTAGAGGATGGTAGGAGTCACATACACACACACACACATGCACACACACCACACACATGCACACACACCACACACACATGCACACACCACACACATGCACATACACACATGCACACATACACACACATACCATACACACACCCCACACATGAACACACATACACACACATACACACAGACACCACACACATGCACACACACATATGCACACACACACACATGCACACACACACATGCACACACACACATGCACACACACATATGCACACACACACACACACATGCACACACACACATGCACACACACACACATGCACACACACACATGCACACACACACATGCACACACACATATGCACACACACACACACACATGCACACACACACTTGCACACACACACTTGCACATACATGGACTTCTCAAGCGAGCCTTGGGAACTGGTTTGGCAGTTTTGTCGTTGCTGACTTCTGGATTTGCACCCCGAGGCAATGGGGATTGTATACCTGCAGGGTTCCCAGGCCAACCACTTCCCCTGACATCAGGCCGCACATGGCCAGACTCAAGACTAGTTGACATATCCAAGTCAGACACTTCGGGGCGTGTGTCTGATTCCTCCATGCTTTCCGACAAAGCCGACCTCTTGCTGTTAGTGGTTGACCTCTTCTTGTCAGGTACAGGGGGAGCTGGGTCATTCTGTGGGACAGGTGAGACCTCTTTTAGGCTCCCATATGGGTGTGGTGGGGGAGGAGGCTGGGTTCCTGGGTCCTGCGGTATGGAAGGAAGCTGCATGGGTGTGGTGTGTGCATAGGAATTGTGCATTAAATAGAGCAAATTACGAGCCTATTATATGAATGAGAGGATGGGGTGGGGAAGAGAGGTAGAGATGGGCTGGGGAAGAGAGGTAGAGATGGGCTGGGGAAGAGGGATGGAGATGGGCTGGGGAAGAGGGATGGAGATGGGCTGGGGAAGAGGGATGGAGATGGGCTGGGGAAGAGGGATGGAGATGGGCTGGGGAAGAGGGATGGAGATGGGCTGGGGAAGAGGGATGGAAATGGGAGGGATGAGGGAGGGAGGAGGTAAAAATGAAGGGCAAAAGAGATAAAGGATGGGATATACATGTACATCCTTGCTCTTCCCGCAATCTGGCCCATATGCTTACGGGCATGTTTCTCCTCAGACCTCCAGTGGCCTGAGCTGGTGGTTTTGGAGGAGCGCTGCTGCTCTTGGAAGGAGGTATACTGATGGGCTCCGATCCACCTCTCCTGCTCCCAGTGCCTGCCTCCGTGCCCCCTCCCCCTGGTTCCTCTTCATGTCCCAACAGAGAATACTCAGCCAATATCGAATGCATGTTGTTTCCTTTGAGCTGGACAGGAGGAGCACGTGTGGGTGTGGCCGTAGTTGACCTCGCCTCCGGAACAACGGGAGGCGATGGGTAGGGGATTCCCCCTCCCTGCTGGGGTACAGGGACAGGTTTTCGTGGGGAGGTGGCAAACGGAGCCACAGTGGGTGAGGCCCTGACCTCTGGGGGTTCCGACCTGGCCGGAGGGGGAATGTGAGGCATGCCCCCCAAGGAGGAGGAGATGAGAGGGGGCTCCATCATTGCCCTCATCACGTTACTGTCGGAGGGGTTAAGGCCAGGTCCCGCCTTTGATATATTGTTTGCAGATTTGGGCGTCTTGCTGGGAGGTGGGACAGGTTTGGACACTGGGGCAGCCACGGGAGGCTTTGCGAATGGCATTGTCGTGGTGACGGATTTTGCTGATGCGTCGAGGGAAGTAGTCAATGAGTCCTGGGAATGGAGCCCCGACTCGTCCCTGCTGGGGGTTCCTGTTGGTCCGGCCCCCTTCGACTTGGACTTGGGAGGAATGGGGGGGCTGTGGGCAGGCTTTTGGGACGCTATGACAGTCGGTATCCCCTGGGTAGGGGCAGAAATCTTAGCCGGGGGTGGTACAGGAATAAGGGAATCAAAGGTGTAGTCTTGATTACCATCATCTGGTGGGATGTTGCTGTTGATTTCCCTCCCAGGGGGAGGGGGAGGAGGGGGCAGCGGTCTCTGTAGCAATGCTAGGTCCCCTCTGGGGGGAGTGGCTGCAGAGGGTGGAATATATGTGGGCGTGGCTTTTGGCAAAGGCTGCTTTGACGATTGGCCTGCAGTGTCTGTCTTCAGGGGGATGGGAGGGGGAGGAGCTTCGGGCAGGGTCAGCATATCAAAGGTGTAGTCCTGGTTACCATCATCAGTAGGAAATTGGTTAATTGTATCAATGATATGGGCAACTCCCTCTTTTGGGGTCTGGGGAAGAGGTATCAGCGCATCAAAGGTGTAGTCCTGGTTGCCATCATCAGGTGGTGGCTGGGGAAGAGGTTTTATGGGCATAGGGCTTGTGGTCTTTGTGGCCTGGGGAGGAGGAATAAGGGAGTCAACTTGATTGCCATCATCAGGTGGTGGCTGGGGAAGAGGTCTCAAAGAAGAAGAGTGTACAGCCTGGGGAGGAGCACTTTCTGGCCCTAGCAGGTCAAAGCTGTAGTCTTGGTTACCGTCATCAGGTGGTGGCTGGGGAAGAGTTCTCAAAGAAGAAGAAGAGTGTACAGCCTGGGGAGGAGCATTCTCAGGCCTCAGCAGGTCAAAGCTGTAGTCTTGGTTACTGTTGTCAGGGAGAGGTGAGGGGAGAGGTCTGATAGAGAAAGGTTTTGGCTCTTGTGTGCCAATAGCATCCATCTTGGGAGGGACAGCTCTGGCAAGTGTGTCCATTTTGGGGGGGACAGCAGGAGGAAGAGAGTCCATCTTGGGAGGGACAGGAGGAAGGGGGTCCATTTTGGGGGACACAGCTCTGGCTAGTGGGTCCATTTTGGAGGGGACAGCAGGAGGAAGAGAGTCCATCTTGGGAGGGACAGGAGGAAGGGGGTCCATTTTGGGGGACACAGCTCTGGCTAGTGGGTCCATTTTGGAGGGGACAGGAGGAAGAGAATTCATCTTGGTTGAGTCAAAGCCATAGACTCCTTCGTCAACGTCTGTTGGTTTTATACCCACAATAGGGGGCGGGACAGAATCTGGTGTGTCTCCTCCTCGCACGCTCACCGATTTCTTGAGCGGGATCGCGGGGGGTATGATGTCACTAGGAGACTGGGGAGGAGGGAGGTGGGTGCCATAGCCACCAGCACTAGTCGTCGCTTGACTGCGCCCCGGCGGGCTGGTGCCGGGCTTCAGGGACCGAGTGGGCACACCCTCTTCGCGAGGGGGTTCGGCGGGGGGGGCGTAGGGTGGTGGAGGGGCGGGACTCAGCTTCCTGCTCCTGTCTCCAACAAAACCCTTCGCGGTTGGCAAGGTGCCCTCTGCGCTGTCCTCTGAAGACACAGAGTGTGTGGGTGAGGGGGACAATTTGTCAAACTCATATATGTTCTCGGCGATTGGAGCTGGATTACTGGTCTTCTGGGCAGGAGGAGCCTGAGGACCTGAAGGTGCTGATGAAAGACCATCATACAGAGACTCGAAGATGCTACCACTGGTCTTTCCGATAAAGTTTGTGGATTCCCCTCCTCTGGCTAGGGGTACCTTTGCACTACTGCCACTCCCACCATCACCACCATCACTGGCACCACCGCTGCCATTGCTACCCGTCGAAAGTCTGGCATCCTTACACTGGGGTTTCGAACTGTCCTTTGCTGGGGGCGGAGCCTGCTTGCCGAGGCCGGTCTGGTACATGGGATGATCTTTAGCACCCGGGAGCACCGCCCACTCCTTTGTCTCTGCAATCGTGACCCCCCCAGTGGTTGGATTAAGCGTTACTTTCTCGTAGCTATGTACGTCGTCCTCTTCGTCCAACTCCGTTGAGGGTGGGCGTGGTGCGGGGTAGGAAGGGGGTGCGGGGAGGGGCGTGGTCTGCTGGCCACCAGACGCGTTGGAAAGGCGATCGGGATCCATCATGTCCCTCACATCCTCGTATGTGTCATGGAGGTGGGAGGAGGACTTCAGACTGTCCTCAGAGATGATGGACGAGCGGTCGCCCACAGATTCACGTAACGATACGCGTTGTTCGGATGACTTCCTGAAGGCGGGTGGGGAGGAGGAGGAGCTGACGGAGGGGGACTTCTTGCCCTGCTTGACGGTCATGGCCCTCTTGGATGCGTTCTTCTTGGGGAGGTCGTCTTCGGTCTCGACCAAGGAATTGAGTTTCGCGTAGCCCGCCCCTGTGTTGCGACGCCCTCCGCCCATCGTCTGTGTGCTGCCCTTCCTGCAGAGAGAGAGATATATATATGGCGTATAGGCTTGTGCATTCAAGTGTACATACAGTAAACATGTACATAGATACATACGTACATATGCATGTGTATGTACATACATACGTACATACATACATACATATATACATACATACATACATACGTACATACATACATACATACATACATACATACACATACATACATACATACATACATACATACGTACACATACACACACATACACATGCATGCATGCATGCATACATACATACATACATACATACATACATACATACCACACACATACATACATACACACCACACATACATACATACATACACACACATACATACATACATACACACCACACATACATACATACATACATACACACATACATACATACATACATACACACATACATACATACATACATACATACATACATACATACATACATAATACATACACACACATACATACATACATACATACATACATACATACATACATACTACATACTACATACATACATACATACATACATACACACACATACATACATACATACACACATACATACATACATACATACATAATACAACACACACACATACATACATACATACATACATAAATACATACATACACACACATACATACATACTACATACATACATTACATACATAACACACCACTACATAAATACATACATACATACATACACATACATACAATACATACATACATACATACATACATACATACATACATACATACATACATACAACTACACCCACACATACACATGCATGCATAAATACAAAGTGGAAGGCGTGTTGTACATGTGACATGTACAAAGACATACAGACATGTGGGGAAATGATGGACATAAACCCAAAGTCCTCATCTCCCTCTACGGGCTACATCATAACCCCATATCACCTCGAATTTCGGAAAAAAAAACCATTAAAAACACACCCCATTGAACACACCCATTATGGACGGCACCCCCTTCGTACCTCATCTGTGGGGAGCTGTAGTGGGTACTGTCCAGAGGGGTAGTGGGGAGGGGCCGGCTCAGTGTTGCTGATGCAAGCAGCCATCTTTGCCTTTGAGGGCCTAGAAGGAGTTACAAGACTTATGTAAAGCAAACGAATGTCAGATGTTTCAGAATGCACTGATCGCCTCTTGTGAATCAGTCTGATGTAATTTGCATCATGGACCACATGACACTAAACCTTGATCAACTGAGAATGTACATGATACATATGCAGTCACATGATGCAATATGTGATCCACCCACACACATACGCATGCACATACACTTATATTAACATATAAACACGCACACATACACACACACGCACACACACAACACACGCACGCACGCACACACACACTCACACCCATACACCACAACACACACACCACACACACAACACACACTCGCACACAACACACTCACACATACAACACACACTCGCACACACACACACTCACACACACAACACACGCATGCACGCACACACACACTCACACCCATACACCACACACACACAACACACACACACACGCACGCACACACACACACACATACAACACACACACATGCACACACACACACATACACAACACAACACACACAACACACACACACAACACACACACACACCACACAGCAACCACACACACATACAACACACACACATGCACCACACATACACACATACACACACACACACACACACACACACACACACACACACACACACACACACACACACACACACCCACACACACACACACACACACACACACACACACACACACACACACACACACACACACACACACCTTCCTGTCAGGGTAGACCATACACAAGAATTCTTCAAAGCATGTCTCCAGTTTCTCCTGAAGGCCCTGCAGGCTGGAGTCAATTTTTGACTTGTGGATAACCAAAGCCTTTTCTACCACCATGGCCTGGGGAAGAGCAGATAAGGTGATGGAGTAGTACACACCAAACAACCTAAGAATCCTAGCATATTTTATAGCCTCCAGGGTTAGGGGAATGTTAGGGTATCTTGCTCTATGGTGGCTTGGCTTCCAAGGGTTAGGGGTATCTTGCTCTATGGTGGCTTGGCTTCCCAAGGGTTAGGGGTATCTTGCTCTATGGTGGCTTGGCTTCCCAAGGGTTAGGGGTATCTTGCTCTATGGTGGCTTGACTTTCAAGGGTTAGGGGGAACATCAGATATCTTGCTCTACTAAAGGGGTCTAGGGGAGTCATCTGGTTTTATTGCCCCCCACGGTGTTTGGGGAAAAATATGGCCTCCAGGGGCCAAGGGAATAGGGAAACATCATTATGCACCACGCCCCAGGGTCCACCTACAAGAGTTGCAAAGTTTATTGGCCCACAAAATGGCACATACCTGCTCCTCTATGGCCGTTCTGAGTTGCTTCACTCCCTCCGCGTGGTCAGGGTGTTCAGTCAGGTATGAGGTGGCAAAGAAGATCTGGTGCAAGCGACAGTAACATTAGAGATAACATCTTTGTCTTCATGGCCTTAGAAAGGGTTACAAGGCTTATAGCATCCCCCATCATATGGAGGATCTACAGTAGCATCCCCATCATATGGAGGACCTACAGTAGCATCCTCATCATATGGAGGACCTACAGTAGCATCCTCATCATATGGAGGACCTACAGTAGCATCCCCATCATATGGAGGACCTACAGTAGCATCCTCATCATATGGAGGACCTACAGTAGCATCCCTCATCATATGGAGGACCTACAGTAGCATCCCCCATCATATGGAGGACCTACAGTAGCATCCCTCATCATATGGAGGACCTACAGTAGCATCCTCATCATATGGAGGACCTACAGTAGCATCCCCCATCATATGGAGGACCTACAGTAGCATCCTCATCATATGGAGGACCTACAGTAGCATCCCCCATCATATGGAGGACCTACAGTAGCATCCCCATCATATGGAGGACCTACAGTAGCATCCCCATCATATGGAGGACCTACAGTAGCATCCCTCATCATATGGAGGACCTACAGTAGCATCCCCATCATATGGAGGACCTACAGTAGCATCCCCATCATATGGAGGACCTACAGTAGCATCCCCATCATATGGAGGACCTACAGTAGCATCCTCATCATATGGAGGACCTACAGTAGCATCCCCCATCATATGGAGGACCTACAGTAGCATCCCCATCATATGGAGGACCTACAGTAGCATCCCCATCATATGGAGGACCTACAGTAGCATCCCCCATCATATGGAGGACCTACAGTAGCATCCCCATCATATGGAGGACCTACAGTAGCATCCTCATCATATGGAGGACCTACAGTAGCATCCTCATCATATGGAGGACCTACAGTAGCATCCTCATCATATGGAGGACCTACAGTAGCATCCCCATCATATGGAGGACCTACAGTAGCATCCCCCATCATATGGAGGACCTACAGTAGCATCCTCATCATATGGAGGACCTACAGTAGCATCCCCATCATATGGAGGACCTACAGTAGCATCCCCATCATATGGAGGACCTACAGTAGCATCCTCATCATATGGAGGACCTACAGTAGCATCCTCATCATATGGAGGACCTACAGTAGCATCCCCATCATATGGAGGACCTAGCACCCCATTATATGGAAGACATTGTTCTCCAACTATCCACACACTACATACCCCTCTCTTCCACTCTACACATCTCTTCCACTCTACACACCCCTCTCTTCCACACTACACACCCCTCTCTTCCACACTACACACCCCTCTCTTCCACTCTAACCCCTCTCTTCCACACTACATACCCCTCTCTTCCACACTACATACCCTCTCCTATATACTACACACCCTCTCTTCCACACCCCTCTCTTCCACACTACACACCCCTCTCTTCCACACTACACACCCCTCTCTTCCACACTACATACCCTCTCCTATATACTACACACCCTCTCTTCCACACTCCTCTCTTCCACTCTACACACCCCTCTCTTCCACACTACATACCCTCTCCTAAATACTACACACCCCTCTCTTCCACTCTACACATCTCTTCCACTCTACACACCCCTCTTCCACACTACACACCCCTCTCTTCCACACCCCTCTCTTTGCTCTTTCCAACCTTCCACACTCCTGTTTTCAACCTCTACCACATCCCTCTTTCCAACCTTCCCCACAACCACACCCTCTCTCCCACACTACACACCCTCTCTCCCACACTACTCCCACACTACATACCCTCTCTCCCACACTACACACCCTCTCTCCCACACTACACACCCTCTCTCCCACACTACACACCCTCTCTCCCACACTACACACCCTCTCTCCCACACTGCACACCCTCTCACACATCCTCTCTCCCACACTACACACCCTCTCTCCCACACTACACACCCTCTCACACATCCTCTCTCCCACACTACACACCCTCTCTCCTACACACCCTCTTTCCAACCTTCCAACAGGCCACACTATTCACGCCCTCTCCCCCAGACCTCAAATCACCTTATTGTAAATGCCAATTCCCCCCATCACTGCAGCATCGATGATTCCATTGAGCAGGAGACTTAGAGGACTGATGCTGAGGTTAGGGTCTGTCCCATGTTGCACTACCATGGCACCCAGCTCCTTGGTCTTGCTCCTCACTGTCTGAAGGGCTATGTCCAGAGGGTTCAGCTCCAGCTGTGAGTGGGCAAGAAGGTTTGATGGAAGAGGGAGAGAAAGGCGGAGGGGGGGGGGGGGGGGGGCACATATAATTGTGCGTGCTTTTGTGGTGTATGTATTTTTCTGTGTGTGCACATGTGTGTGTACAGGTATGTGTGCACATGCGTGTGTGTACAGGTATGTGTGCACATGTGTGTGTGTATAGGTATGTGTGCACATGTGTGTGTGTACAGGTATGTGTGCACATGTGTGTGTACAGGTATGTGTGCACATGTGTGTGTGTACAGGTATGTGTGCACATGTGTGTGTGTACAGGTATGTGTGCACATGTGTGTGTGTACAGGTATGTGTGCACATGTGTGTGTGTGTACAGGTATGTGTGCACATGTGTGTGTGTATAGGTATGTGTGCACATGTGTGTGTGTACAGGTGTGTACAGGTATGTGTGCACATGTGTGTGTGTACAGGTATGTGTGCACATGTGTGTGTGTACAGGTATGTGTGCACATGTGTGTGTGTACAGGTATGTGTGCACATGTGTGTGTGTGTACAGGTATGTGTGCACATGTGTGTGTGTACAGGTATGTGTGCACATGTGTGTGTGTATAGGTATGTGTGCACATGTGTGTGTGTACAGGTATGTGTGCACATGTGTGTGTACAGGTATGTGTGCACATGTGTGTGTGTACAGGTATGTGTGCACATGTGTGTGTGTACAGGTATGTGTGCACATGTGTGTGTGCACATGTGTGTGTGTACAGGTATGTGTGCACATGTGTGTGTGTACAGGTATGTGTGCACATGTGTGTGTGTGTACAGGTATGTGTGCACATGTGTGTGTGTACAGGTATGTGTGCACATGTGTGTGTGTACAGGTATGTGTGCACATGTGTGTGTGTACAGGTATGTGTGCACATGTGTGTGTGCACATGTGTGTGTGTACAGGTATGTGTGCACATGTGTGTGCGTACAGGTATGTGTCACTTACAGTGTCTGTGGAGGTGATTTCAAACCACCCTATCACTCCTGGGAAGGTTTCCTTGGTGACAAAAGTGGACCTCTCAATCCACATGCTCTGTGTGTTGAGGAGCAAAACAGCTCTGAAATATGTGCATACACCGTAACTTCCAATACTTAACTTGCAATGCAGGATACTTAACTTGCACATATGCATGTATACATGCACACACAACACACATACAGACATACATGCACACACAACACACATACACACATACATGTACACACAACACACACACATGTACATACACATGCACACACAACACATACACACATACATGCACACACAACACATGCATACACGTACATGCACACATGTATACATGCACACATACACACACAACACATACACACAGGTACACACACAACACATACACACAGGTACACACACAACACATACACACAGGTACACACACAACACATACACACAGGTACACACACAACACATACACATGCACACTTCTGCTACCACATCTATCACATCGTTAATAGCTCACAGCAAATTCACACTCCGGATTCTTCTGGCCTTTGTGAAACGGAAAATCAAAGTGGAACTTCCTAATATCGTTGGTCTTATAAAATCTGCATTGGTGTAATTGAGGCAATCAGACACACATTCAATCCTATAAATGTATATGACAACACAGATAACACATATACCAGTACAATGTAAATTAGTACTCACACAAATAAATTAACCCATTTGAATACAATAAACATTAAAACAATTAACATGGTTACACATATATGTATGTAACCACATCCACAGACAAACATAGGTATACACACCCACACCCACACCCACACACACACACACACAACACACACACACACACAACACACACACACAGAAATACACATGCATGCACACTAGTACACATGGTTACACACACTTAATGCTGCGTGAATGCTCCTTCCCGGACAGCAATACTGACCACTGTCATGCATGAAAGCCTTTGCCCCATGCTTCCATTCTACATGTGTTAACTGGTTAACTGGTTTGTCCATAAGGGGGTCAGGCTGAACCGGTCAGATATATGATAGGGGGTGCAAGCCCCCGTGTCAAGCCGGCCTGGGACCAAGGGTAGCGCAGGCTACTCTTGGATGCGACCAGACTAGCCACAGGTCACGGAGAGTGGTTGGTCCACAACCGCTGAACCGACCTGGGACCAAGGGTAACGTTGAGTCACCCATTGGTCCACCAGATATGCCACACCACAACGCGGTCAGTGGCTTGGGTGGTTGGTCAGGGTAGAAGCCCTAAGGGTGTCACCCGCCATAGTACAATTCAATGCACATGTGGAGTGGTGGGTGGGT
>JABACO010000014.1:1162953-1181045 GCA_013339895.1 Ephydatia muelleri
CCTCTCCTACCCTCATTAATATATCTTCACCTTCCTCTAGAGAGGTGTGTACTTAATCAGCTCACAGGTAAGAGACGTAAAACACACGTCACACACTTACTTCACCCTACCCTCCTCCCACCCCACACTCATCTTCACCCCTACCCTCCCACCACACACATCTCCATCCCTAACCTCTCACTACACACACCTCCACCCCTACCCTCCTCCCACCCCACACACACATCTCCATCCCTACCCTCCTCCCACCACACACACCTCCACCCCTACCTTCCTCCCACCACACACTCATCTCCACCCCTACACTCCCAACACACACACATCTCTATCCCTAACCTCTCACTACACACACACACCTCCACCCCTACCCTCCTCCCACCACACACACACATCTCCATCCCTACCCTCCTCCCACCACACACACACACACACACACACACACACACACTTACCTCCATATGCATATGGCCGCCTCAGATGTGTGCCGGTTCCTTTGCGATCATCCAGCAACATCTTCCCCCTCCTCACTATCTGGCAAATGACCTCCATTCCTTTGACATCCATATCCTTCTCTGCCAAATCCTTAAACATCACCATAGAGAGGTAAGTCACACACTGAAAAACACCACCTGTACATGTAGGTCTTATTGGTCAAATGCTAACACGCACAATGAGTAAATGAATGCTGCACAACTGCATGACCTGCTGTCTCTATTATGGCTCCACCCATTGCCCCACCCCCAACCTGACCATTTACCGTGAACAGCACCGAGTTGTTAGCCGTCAAATTGAAAGCTTCGGAAGTGTTTCCGGTTTTGGGCATATGGATGATGAAGCGCTCACTGGCAACAAGAGGGAGGGAGTGAGTGTTAGCATCTCTCCTCTGAAGGATCCCCTGATCATGCCCTGGCCCTAACAACTCTCCTCTGAAGGATCCCCTGATCATGCCCCAGCCCTAACATCTCTCCTCTGAAGGATCCCCTGATCATGCCCTGGCCCTAACAACTCTCCTCTGAAGGATCCCCTGATCATGCCCTGGCCCTAACAACTCTCCTCTGAAGGATCCCCTGATCATGCCCTGGCCCTAACAACTCTTCTCTGAAGGATCCCCTGATCATGCCCTGGCCCTAACAACTCATGTCTAAAGGATCCCCTGATCAAGCCCTGGCCCTAACAACTCATGTCTGAAGGATCCCCTGATCATGCCCTGGCCCTAACAACTCTCCTCTGAAGGATCCCCTGATCATGCCCTGGCCCTAACATCTCTCCTCTGAAGGATCCCCTGATCAAGCCCTGGCCCTAACAACTCATGTCTGGCAGTCACAATCACTACGCTTGCAGATTCCAGACTTCCTTACTCAAGAAAGGGGGCAAAATAGATCTCAATTACATTATCAATACATTGTTGTTCCACCTCTCCTCTTTCTTTCCACCCTCTCTCATTCCAGCTCCACCTCCTCTTCAACTCACCTCCAGCTCACCTCCCCTTCACCCTTGCTCCTCCCCTAGCTCCACCTCCTCCCCTAGCTCCACCTCCTCCCCTAGCTCCATCTCCTCCCCTAGCTCCACCTCCTCCCCTAGCTCCACCTCCTCCCCTAGTTCCACCTCCTCCCCTAGCTCCACCTCCTCCCCTAGTTCCACTTCCTCCCCTAGTTCCACCTCCTCCCCTAGTTCCACCTCCTCCCCTAGTTCCACCTCCTCCCCTAGCTCCACCCACCTGATAGTCTCGTGCTTATCCACATTGTAGAGGAAGAAGAACATGTCACAGTCCTCTGGGAAGACATGCTCCACACGGTTCACCCTCATGAGCAGATGGTAGGTGTGCAGCTCTTGCTTCTTCAGGGCCTTGGTTGGGTCTGAGGTATCAGACGCCTCATGGCTGGCTTCTGCACGCTTTTGATGCTGTGGGAGGAGGGAGGGAGGGAGGGAGGGAGGGAGGGAGGGAGGGAGGGAGGGAGGGAGGGAGGGAGGGAGGGAGGGAGGGAGGGAGGGAGGGAGGGAGGGAGGGAGGGAGGGAGGGAGGGAGGGAGGGAGGGAGGGAGGAGGGAAGAACAGGAGAGGGAGGGAAGAACGATACAGGGAGTGGTTGAAGAGGAGGAGAGAGGGGAAAAGAGAAAAGGTGAAGGTAGGAAGGAGGAAAATAAATAGGTTAGAGGAAGGTGGGGTGGAAAGAGGAGGGAAAGGTGGAGAGGTTAGGAGAGAGGAAGTGATGGTTTCCCACAAGGGGTAAGACGAACCAATCTGTGCAGGTGTGGGATGCTGGTCTTGATTGGGTCCACAGGATTGCACTGGTTGTCCCGGGCAGCCACAGGTAGCTGCAGCTGGGAGTTAAACTGGTCCATTGTAGCCGTCATGAGGTCTTTGGTTGCTTGTAACTTTTCCTGTGGAAAAAGGGAAGGGAGGGAGGGGAGGGAGAGGGATTAAAATCAAGGTCACCCAAAAGAGGCCATGGATTAACAAAGCCATGACATTTATGAGGTGATTAAAAGATTACAACAAGAGGGCCAAGAAATTTAAAGGGAACATATGGTACATGTACATGAGGATGTGAAAGTGGTGGAGAAATGTGGAGAGTTTTAATGGCAGTGGGGTTCTATTTCTCTGCTTATTTTGCAACGGAACAACCTTTCAAATGGACACGTTGACTCCATTTGGAAGGCAAAACAGTATACACAATGAGTGCCCAAGAACAGCAAACAAAAGATCAACCAATGACGACTAAAAAAAACACCACCACCTCAATAGACTGGGATGGCCACACCAGAATAAAGTTTCCCATTGAAAAATGTTTCCCATTGGGATTTAATCAAGGACTGCTGCACATTGGCGTTCTACTATCTTCGCAACATAAATGGTGCATGCCATCACAAAAATGGTCTGCTAGTTTACATAAAGCTGGAGCTATATTCCAGGTATCTGCAGAATGTTGGGAATATTGATGATGAGAACCAACACTAAACCACCACAGGGCAAAATCAACATTAATCAAACAAAGAACTCTGCTACATTATGGGCAAAGTCACAGCTTGCTTTAAACTTTGGCTGTATACTAATTGCAGTGTTATTTTAACTGATGTTATCATCAGTCACGTCCTGGGATGCAATAAGTTTGGTGACCATTCTGACCAATGGCATTGTAGCAGGGTACAGACGGATAATTAGATCACAAGAGGCACACTGGGGGGTGTGCAGTGTGTGGTTGGGGAGGTGGTGTGCCCCTGAAGGCAAGGGTGTTGTCATGTGGTGTGTGTGTGTGTGTGTGTATGTGTATGTGTACATGTGTATGTGTATATGTATGTGTATGTGTGTATGTGTACGTGTGTATGTAGGTCTGTGCATGTGTGTGTGATGTATATGTGCGTGAGTGCCACATGTGCACAAAAGAAAGCTTTTTTTTTTAATGCTCAGTGAGGTACAGTTGTGGCAATGGGAGGAGAAGGAGTTCATCGCACTCACCCTTGTTGCATTGCTTAGCAACCTTCTCTGGGCCAGAACCTCCTCCATGGCGTGCAGCAAGGCTCTGTACTTCTCTCTGGTGTCATGCTGTTGAGAGCAAGAGGAGTGCACATTAATTAATGCACACCTGATGGTTTCAGTGAATACAAAGTTTGAAGGTACACAAGGCGCATAATATTATTTCAATAGTCTTTGTTTATCCCCAAGATCTACAAGTGATGACAAAAAATAATCTTATGAGGGTTTTGCATGGGAGGGGAGAGAACTGGTCTCCAAATCACACAGCATATCTACACATAGCCTGGGAACTGGACACCCTGACAAGATGTAAGACAATGCAATACAGACAGGATGTCTGTTCCTCAGAAAGCCACAATGTGGAACATTTTAGGAGCAGAACAAGAACAGCAAGGAACTTAAGTAAGACAGAGAAATACACATTCTTTCAAACACCCCCCACCCACAAGCTCCCTGCTAACAGCAACATACAGTGTACAGGTGGAGAAGCTTTGTTTTCCATTCTCTGAGAGTTTCCTTGGCTTCTATGCTAACTGCGTCCTCAGTGGGTATGAGGTAGCTCTTGTCCCTGTGGGGTTATGAAAACCAACAAATGGTTAGGAGCTAAGTTGCATGTGAGAGAGGGAGGGGTTAGGTAATGGCTACATGACCTTCGTTATTTACAAAGAGAGTTCATGGTTGTACAAGGGTGTATAGGAACAGCTCCCTTAAAAAGCGAACTAATCGACCTGTACTGAAGTGTAGCCACATTGTGCAGACAACCCCCACAAAAATGAGAAGTGCTCTATTTGGATACTGCACTATTTGCAGATGGTGTTCATACAAATGATGTACTTGAGAACTAAAGCAACAGATTCATAAGCTAGCTGACCCATGTGTTCTGGTGGCGCAAGCTCTACGTGGGGCAAGTGCAACTTGAGGAAGGATGACACGGGAACTTCTTATTACAATGAGCGAGCTATCACTTTTGAGAGGATGAGGTGGACAATGGACATGTGGAAACAAGGAATGCAATGGTATAAAGCTGACCAAGACTGACCCATACAATCACTGCTGCATTGGAGCTATCATCATTAGGGGAGGAGGATGGGCCTGGTGCTATCCTATCCTTTCCACATCTCACAGATTACCACACTACCATTTTTATTTTCACATTGCCTTTCAGTTTCGTTCTGATAGTTTTTGGTAATAGATTTCAAAAGGTAAATATTATGTCTTTCGACACTGCAGACAGTTCTGCTGGTGGTAGTTCTCGGGGAATCACTTCCTTGCCTAGCAACTGCTTTTGTTTATAATTTCACCCTAAATAACTTCAGCTGCCCAGACTGATTACACAATGCAGAGTGTGCTCAATGAAGGAACTCACTCAACAGTTCATGGGTGGTACTTACCCGTATTGAACAACCTCGTGATCCTTGGCATGCACAAATGAGCAGGGAAAGATGCCCTGTGTGGTTGCAGAAGAAGAAACAAGGGGAAAGAAGGCGCATTGAATGACAAATGAGAAATGGGAGAGGATGGTAAGTTGAGGGGAGAGGGGGGGATGAAAGGATGAGTGGAGTGACAAGTGGTGGCAAATTAGCTTACCATTTTGTCTGGTTTGTAGTACAGGTAACCATGGTACCATTCTTTATGAGATGAAAGCAGTCAGGCATATGACATCATGACATGGGAGTGAACAGATGGCATCACCTACCAGCAGACTTCTCCTTGATGTACAAGAGGTCTCCAACTTGGATGGTGAGGTGGTGTTCATTCTGGGCTGTGAAATTGAAGACAGCTGTGTATGTGTGTGCACATGTGTGAGCGTACATGTGTGTGTGTGTGTGTGAGGCATGTGAGTGTTTAGCATATAGAAATTGTGTGAGAGTATGTGTGGGGGTGTACACATGTACAAAAGGGAGAACAAAATAAATTACTTCACCAGATGGCCTACTTTTGAGGTAACACCCCTTTCTTCTCCTCCCCTTCTCCTTGAGACACACCCCTTTCTCCTCCTCCCCTTCTTTTGAGGCACACCCCTTTCTCCTCCTCTTTCCCCTTCGAGGCACGCCCTTTGTCCTCCCTCCTCCCCTTCCCTTTGAGGCACACCCCTTTCTCCTCCTCCCCTTCCCTTTGAGGCTCACCCCTTTCTCCTCCTCCCCTTCCCTTTGAGGCTCACCCCTTTCTCCTCCTCCCCTTCCCATTGAAGTGAGTCCCCATGCAATACGCTATATGGCAAACTTTTAACAACAAAACCAAAGAGGAGGGGTTGAGAAGCCAGTTTACCATAGGCCAGAAACCGTCCCATTTGTCAAAACCCTTCAAAACCATTCAGTTATTGTGGTGTTCAACTGAATACTGTGACTGCAATATGCGACTGAAGGTACTGAAGTGCTACTTTATAAGTGCACAACAGACACATCTTTATAGGTGTGTGCGTGTGTGTATGTGTGGGTGTATGCGTGTATGTGTTGTGTGTGTAGGTGTAGGTGTATGTGTGTATATGTGGGTGTTATCAGACCCATATAGTTGTATGATGACTACTACAAAGGTGGATGTACACTCATGAATAGGTGGGCGGGATATAAATAAGAACGTCTGTTGCGCATTCAGCGCTTACATATATGGAAAAACAGTATATATGTTTGCCACAATCATGGATACCATACACACGCACACACACACACACACACACACACACACACACACACACACACACACACACACACACATTCGATAACTTTGTGTGCTCTTTCACGTACGTATGCGGCGATAATTTGACTCGCCAACACAAGCAAGTTGCACCCTGGAACGCGCAAGCGCAACGTACACACGCACACGCACGCACACACACACACACACATACACACACACACACACACACACACGCCCACACACGAAAACACACGAGACGTTTGTGGGGGCTATTAGAAGCTGCACCTCCAACCACAACAACACAAACAAAGTACGTTGCCCCTCTCAATGTCATTACGTAGGCTTACCCACTGCAAGGTTTTCAACCTTTTTCCAGTTCATTTTGACTGCGTCTAAAGCAGAAGCACGGCAGAGGGTATTTCGTAGTCAGCACACATCAAGTACATGCGTTTTCTCTCCACACACCCTATCCACCTCCCCTAAAATCTCATGAAGCTGGAGTTGGTTTACTAGATACGACTGTGAACCGAAAGTACAAGAGCAACGCCAGCATGTGGCTATGCATTTCCAAAACGCTTTTTTTGATGCAGAACGCTCCACAAAACCTCCCACTCTAGTAATCTAGTAATTGTCCTTCGCGCGGCATGCTCCTTGATCGGACTGCAGTTGCACACTTACCTTTGGTATTTTAAAGCTTTAAATCGTTGTGGACGCGGGATGGTATAGTCTACATGACTACACCTGTACTTGCGGCTCAGCAGATACACAATATACACCAAAGTAGTAAATGGTTTGGTTACGTCCGTATACGTGATCTCCTATGAATGTGGGCGAATTCAATGGCAACATCTTTCGGTAAACAAACTGGACGTCAAGTCGTTGAAGTGCAGATTTTCCACGAGCAAGGGAAACACACACTAGTCATTCCGCAGCGCTGCACAGCTAAATATCTACACGAACTACTAAGTAAGGAAATAGGCTTGAATCCCGAATCAGCGCAACTGTTTGCCCTGTTCACGGGCAATCTTGGAACTCCTTCTAAGCTCCTGCAAGAGGACGATACGGTGCCTGCACAGCAGCCGTTGTGTTTTCAGAGATGGTGCTTCGACGCGAATTTGGAAGCAAAAGCAATTCGACACGATGACGCAGCTGTCCACCTGCTATACAATGAATGCCAACACTACCTACGAACAGGTAGCATCAAGCCCACTCCAAGCCAGGCCCAAGAGCTTGAGGAACTGTCTGACCCCTTCTTTCCAACCGAGCGCCAGTTCCTCAAGTGTGCCCGAGGAGTTGAAGGTTATTCAGACTCTGCGGCGAATGATTGCAAGGTTTTAACTGAAGTGCAGTCTAACACATACGCCATCCGCCAGGGAGATAACGTTCGCTGTATGGTGGGATGGGACGCCCTATCGGTATGCAACAGCACAGTGAAAGCTGTGTGGCTATGGAATGCCGTAAGATCGTGGAATACGCCATCGCCTAACGTTGTCCAATTCGAAGTTTGCGTTCATATGCAAAATGCACCAATCATGTGCAGGTTGTCACTGGAAACAAGTCAAGCGCATTTCCTCGTGAGCAGCGCGTCCACGATTTGTCATACCAGAGCGGGGATCTCGCTGCCGAGTTCGCAAAGTACTGACAGTAAACAGCCTGCCCCAGCCAACCCCTTCAGCGGGTTCTTAAACGTGTACTTCGATGTCAAACAATTCAGTTCAATTGAGGACGACTAGGTCGTTGCATCAACCGCTGTCCCATTGCATGTACAAAATGTGTGCAATAATAAAATGTTGTTCAAGATCTTGGTCTCTCCTTCTTCCCGGAGTACAGGGAATTAAGAGCAACGTTTGCAACTTTCACCACCTTGAAGCGAACACCTGGTGAGAGACAAAAAATAAAAATTAGTGGAATGCACAAACAAGTGCACTAAGTGGAGCCCACATACCCCAGTATTGCACTAAGTGGAGCCCACATACCCCAGTATTGCACTAAGTGGAGCCCACATACCCCAGTATTGTACTAAGTGGAGCCCACATACCCCAGTATTGCAGAACTTGAAATACCCAAAACTGCATAACTACCACATGATTGGTTTGTGTCCGCATTTACTCGTACTGCACAATACCCCCTGTTATTTCAAATGAAACTTATCTACATCACACACGCACAATTTTTTACGCGTTGAATCGGTGACTGAAAGTAGGCAATTCAACGATGACGCAGGTGCGATCTCCATGGTTTACAAAACGAAGTGTGCAGAATTGCGTCTATGACCTTATCGCCATATTTCAATAGCGCATCTGATTCAGACATGGGAGTAATTTAATTTCCTCTAACCTACGTCAAATGCACAAGGATTTAACTACAGAATGTGGGTTAACAAAACCACAATGCCATGCAATTGTTCATCGCATCCACATTCTTCTTACCTGGAATATCTCCGACGGCGTGACCTGAACGACCAAAGCCTGCAACCATCACTTCGTCGTTCTCTTCGATGAAGTTTAAGCAACCGTCCTTTGGTACGAAGGCGGTGACTTTTTTACCGTTCTTGACGAGTTGCACTCGGACACACTTTCGAATGGCAGAGTTAGGCTGCTTGGCCTCTACACCACTGATAGATCGATAACCCACATCATTCAACAGACATGAAAGCTATCACCGACTTACACTTTTTCCAGCACAATCCCGTTTGCATGGGAGGCACCACCAAAAGGATTGGCCTTCAGGGCAGTACCCAAGTGAGCCTTCTTATAGCTCTTATCATTCCAGCGTTGGTTGCGGCGGTTGTTGCGGTGTTTACGCGCGGTCCTTAGTCCAGCCGGTTTCCCTGAAGAACGGGGGACAATCAAAACTTTTCACACTCGAAAGCAAAGAAACGTCATTCCATTATAACACAATGTACACCTAGTCGTTGAGAGCCGCTCGGCAAAGCCGATTGCAATGGGTTGACACCATCACTCGTCCACACGCTTACTTACCCATCTCAGCTGTGTGGAAAGAAAGAACACACCACGCGCATGCGTTATATTTAATACGCACGTGGGTGCGCCTTAATTCAGCAGCATGAAAGTTAAAGTTGTTTGCAGAAACCCTCAGGACTATGTACGCCAGAGAAAATCAGACATTCACAAAGTACCACGGAATCTTGATCCAGCGCTCCATCCGCTAGAGGGTCCAAGAGAATATGTCAGGGCACTTAATGCTACAAAGCTTGATAAGGTCTTCGCAAAACCATTTGTCGGTAGCCTTTCTGGGCACTCGGATGGAGTTTACTGCATGTGTAAACACCCGAATAAACTTTCTGTTCTGTTGTCCGGCGCCTGCGACGGCGAGATACGGGTTTGGAATTTGGCAAAACAAGATTGCTTGAAGTCTGTTGCGGCACACACTGGATTTGTTCGTGGACTGTGTATGAATCCGGAAGGCACCGGATTTGTGTCTGTGGGCGAAGATAAAGTTATTAAGCTTTGGCGCTTCCCAGAGGACGGTGCCAACTTTGAAACGGAGTGGTTACCAACTAGCACAATCTTAGGCAAGTCTATTTTTCTATCCGTTGATCACCACTGGAGAGAACCGATTTTTGCCACATGCGGAGATCAAGTGGACATTTGGGAAGATGGCAGAACCGAGCCCGTTCGTTCGTTCACGTGGGGCGTGGACAGCGTCACGAGCTTAAAATTCAACCCCATCGAGTACCACGTCTTGGCCACTACAGGCTCCGACCGAACAGTGGCGCTGTACGACATTCGCAGCGCATCACCCTTGAGAAAAGTAGTTATGGCCATGAAGTCCAACAGCGTTGCGTGGAATCCAATGGAGGCCTTCATGTTTACAATCGCGAATGAGGACTCCAATTTGTACACTTTTGACATGCGGAAACTGGATAAAGCTATGAACGTGCATATGGATCACGTGATGGCAGCATTGGATGTGGACTACTGCCCTACTGGGAAGGAATTTGTGTCGGGAAGCTTTGATAAGACAATCAGGATATTTGCTAGTGATACAGGCAGGAGTCGAGAAGTCTACCACACAAAGCGCATGCAGCGGATTTTCTGTGTGAAATGGAGCGCGGACTCGACCTATGTGCTTTCCGGTAGTGACGAAAGTAATATCCGGGTATGGAAAACCAAAGCATCGCAGAAGTTGGGAAAACTGGCACCTAGAGAAGCATCGTCCCTGGAGTACGCAGAAGCATTGAAGGACCGATACAAGTACCACCCACAGGTCAAGAGAATTGCTCGGCACAGGCATGTACCCAAGATGATTCATAAGGCAGCTGCTGAAAAGAGGGTCATTTTGGATTCGCAGAAGAGAAAGCTCAATAATCGTATTATGCACAGTAAACCTGGTTCCGTAACAGTTGTGCCAGAGAGGAAGAAACACATTGTTAGTCAGGAAGAATGATGTGCAGTACACAAGTTGTATATGTGTGGTATACACGTATTATGTCACGTTTAATTATAAATTCACTGGAGCAATGAGTGTAAATCTAGAAGGGAGAATATAGTAGAAGTAATAATTATATTGTGCCAAATGCAACACGAAATTCTTGAGACTGGTAGTATACGAATGAACATTATGCAACTTTATTGGTTGGTTTTGAATTGAGTTTAGTTACTAAAAGGTTTATCACAATAATCACCATCTCATCTGCTACAAATCAGCTACAACTTTTTATCATGTATCAATAAAACTTGTTAGCATTAAGTATTTCATTCATAATAACTAGTTTTAAATAACCTATGTTCACATGATCTAGGTTACTAAAACGTTATCCATAGAGCCCTGAGGTCTGCACTCATTCCATCCTGCCTAGAACCTACAGGCATGGATAGGTCAGATGGGTAAGGGGGCAAGTGGGATAGAGCTTCACTTCTGCTGAGGACAGGAAGAGGTCAAATAACATGCTTCCTGGAGCACAGCCATATTTTTATCCCTGAGTGACCTCCGGTGTGTGTGGTCCCCAGTCTCACAGCTTCCTGGCAGACCTTGGCCTCGTGCCACAGGAGATCACAATGCCCCCCAGTACCTACGGCAACAGCTTTCCATTACCATCCAAAGGGGGAATGCGTTTTTCATTTTAGGGTGCATGCCATAGGTGGAATCTCTCTGTTGTATCTAGATGTGTGCATGTAGCTAGGTGTTCTTTTAATAGAGATAATAATGTGTCTCGGAGAGGACTACAAAAATATTTGAACTAAAAATGAAATGTTACAATAATTTCAAGAATGAATTAAGTGATTATCTATTTTAGCCATGCTTATTGAATGCAAGTAATTTTTTCATAACCAGTAGCTACATTGGAGAAACACATAACCTAATCACTTTATTGATCTTAAATATCTCTAACTTTAATAGTGAGTTATTGGACTGTTCATTGTTATTTAGTAATTGACCAGTGAGTGCAATGTATAACTTAACTTTGCAATAACGTATTAACTATTATTAATGCTTAGTTAAACCCTTGGTTCATTCAGGAATTATGAAACGACCGATATAAATCTCGAGCGAAGTTCTAGGCTTGGTGAACTGCTTGTATTTTAGATAGAGGGTTAGTTTAGCTACTGGGACAATTGTGAAATTGTGAGTGAAATTCAACTTTTAGACTTGTGTTATGCGCGGATAAAACCTCCCAATCTTATTGAGTTTTCGTTAACGAGAAGCCAAGCACGCCGGGTGTGCATGAAACCACCTAGCAACACCCAGACTGTCTTGCACTGGGATCAGGGTTTGGGGGGAAGAATACGGAAATAATATCCTCATCGCGCTAGCGTGTCATTCGTGTTTGAGCTAGCCTCTGTTTCACTAGATAAAATCATAGTCACCGGGGACATCTTCTATTCTTCTTTCGATTACTTTTCGATTCCTAACTACTGTAGTACATGCTTTCACCAGAGACCATGTATATGTACTATAACGCAAGGCGGATTTATCTATATTACGGAGCTCAGTGTTTCCAATGTAATTTGGTCATGCACGCTAGCCTAGTTGTCCGCACCTTGAGCTGTGCATCGTGACTTTCCGCCCCCGTGATTGTACATGTTCAACCAACTAGCTCCCAATTATATTAGTACATGAGGTTTATGTTGCCATAGCAACTCAATTATGAACATGGCGTGCATAACATAAACAAAATGTCGACCTCAGGAATTGCTGCAGACAAGGTAAGAAGGCGATTCAAATGTTGTATTCTAATTAATGACGTCCAATAGTTGCCTACAAATGAAGATGCATTGGGTACGGTTCCAAAGCTACCACCGCTCACCAAACCTACCGCATCGCCAAGGTTCGGAGGCGGTACATTGCTTCAGTACAGACAAAGTCAACGAACACAAGCTGCAATAGCCGAAATTGTGTAAGTGATAGGAAAGACATATGTGTGAAGTCACTTAATCAGCTTCGTTTATGACTTAGTGAGAATCGTGCAGCCAAGAGCCTTTTGCATACAGCTCAGTACAACCGAGGAAGATCTGCCATCAAATCTCCGTCCATTCCAGACGAGATGATCAGCGCAGAAAGAAAAATCAGAGTTAGCTGACTTGGCGTTTGCGATTTTATGGCATATAATATTATGTCACCAATCTCCGTTATGTCATGCAACTGACGTGCTTCTATCTGGGCGATGTTCAGCTTAATTATGAGTTCCTGCGGAAATGTGTAGCTGCAGCTCCCGTGCCTCCCATGGCAACCCGAACGTGGGAGGGCATCATCCAGCTCCTTCCACGCAAGTTTCTCCACAGCTCCCAGATACAGCTGCTTCGCGAGGAGATAACAAGCAAGTATGAAGAGACCATCCGTAAAATGACGGGTATGTGAGTTACTTAATTGTTCGCATGATTATAGGGAATGGGACCAGAGTGTGGGGTAAAGCAGGAGGAGGGAGATTGCAGTGCATTTCCATGGTGATAATTGTACTTGTTACTCCTATAGTCTGGAGAGAGGGTTGTCATGTATCCTTGGTTGTTTTTTGTTGTGGATTTCTTGTCCGCTCCTCATATGATCATGCTTTCATATCCTGCTAGTGCAACTGACCCTAGTGAAGCCTGCTGTGAATGGCATGGAGCCAGACAAACCTCTTTACAAGGAGCAAGAGTAAGGTTTCCTCTTTTCGGTTGTCCATACTTGCTTTCATGTGGCTAACTGTTTGTGTCTGAAGGGGGTTAGATTTCTCCACTACATGGCGGGATCGCTATGAAGAGGCTCGCAGAAACCTCCTTGTTGCCCTCCATATCACCCACCCTGTCATGCAGGCCATACTGGCTCTGTGGCAGGGGAATGCCTCTTCCATACTTGTCGACTTCTCTGAGCTCAGGGCCAAGGGGCCTCTTGACATTGAACGGTTTTGTAGTCTGATGACTCTTGCCAGCGAGAAGGGAGAGGATAAAATGATGACCAGCTGGTACCCAAAAGTCATCAATCTCTTCAGTGGGGACCAAAGTGTGGTGGGGAAGCTGTCTTTTGACAAGGTTAAAATGGAAAGGTTTAACGACAGTGTTTCAACACTGCTTGGCAATCAGGTAAATGGGAGGGGACCTCCAATCAGTCAAAAGTCTAATGCAGAGTGACAATTATAAAGAGCTCTGGGAGTGCAGGGGATACACTAGAAAGCTGCTGCATGGGGACTACATGTGTGTTCACCTACACGATACTTATCAACCAATCCGTGGCAAATTATAAGCATGCCAGTATGGGCATTGCTTTGTTGGAGCAGCTAGCTTATTTGATGCAAGAGGTTGAGTGGGGTGGGGTGGGGTGGGGGGAGTGGCTGAGGAATGTGAAGACTATCTGTAGATGTTTCAAGAAGCCATGGATTTTTCTCTCCTGCTGGCTGTCCCCTGCTACACATACATACATGCACTTAATTTTCCCATATCAACCCATGAAAAACGATTGTATTCAAAAAAGAAAGATTGTAAATGCATTATTATAAATACATCTGTATCTTCGTAAGCAGTCCTTCCTTTCAAACAGATCAGCAACATTATCACTCGGACAATGGAAGCCTATGCACTGCTATTTCATCCAGAGAATACTGCAAAGCTACCACTATTCAAACTCCAGTTGTGCCTGGATGGAAATGTAATGCAGTTTTTCCCTTCCGTATCAGAACTGCAGACTGCAATGCTGTCGGTTCTGGATACAATCAAAGGAACCATGCGCAAGGTCCCCCTTGTTCAGGTTAGGGCAAATTAAAATGCAATCGAATCGTAATTATAGTCATCATTAAAAATACAGGCTTGGCTCTCTGGAGAAACCGCTCCGTACATCCAGGTCTCCATAGATAATTCAGTACTAAAGGGGGACGAGTCATGTGTTATAGCAGCCCTACAGAGGAATCTCATGGGTCCCACACAGCATATGCACTTGTACGGTAAGACTGCGGCTTCGCGGATCACGTGTGCTCGTAGTATAACCATAATGTACGCAGCTCGAGTGCCCGCGCCTTTCAATTTAAATATGTACGTGGATGTAATATGTTGGAGCAACTTAGAGCGTTGTGCCATCTGTACGTGTATGCAGAATCTACGAGTGTATTTCAATACACGCAGACAAATACAGTCTCCTCATCTCCGGAGATGCCGAGCAGCAGGTTGTTGCATTTCTTCAAGGAGAGCACTCGCTCGAGGAGTTCAAGAAGGAGATTGAGCGTTTCCGTGACCTTGCGAAGGAGATATCAGGACAGGATGACATTGTTCACTTTGATATGTTTACCTTGGAGTGCCATGACATCAAACGAGGGCTGTCACAATTGGCACAGCAATTTGCAGACAAGCTGCTCGGACAGCTGGCTGGCAAACACAGGGAACAGAATGAAAGGTAGGGAGCTTATGCTACACGAATTGTACTACGGACGATCCGATTACGTCATTTGATGTATCCCAGTCGCCATAGATTATAGGGTACTCTATAATCTATGCTATTGCATGTGCATGCTTGGCTCTGTACGTAACAATTAAAAACCTATTTCGTTCCTGAAATTGAAGCAGAATTTTATGTTCAATGTAAATAGGCTTTAGGTTTAATGCTGCAGGTAGAAACCGATGGGCTTAATGCTACAGGTAGAAACCTATGTGCTTAATGCTGCATAGAAACCTATGGGCTTAATGCTGCATAGAAACCTATGGGCTTAATGCTGCATAGAAACCAATGGGCTTAATGCTGCATAGAAACCGATGTGTATAATTATTTACGTAATGTATAGGGTACAAATACGTGCACACACAGCAGCTTAATTATAGTTGAAAATGTCTTGTGTGGTGCACTGCACTTCAGGATCTGCCAGCGATACGAAGAATTCAACAAGAAGGCTCTTGCTGTGCCACAAGACTCGCAGGAGATAATGGAGCTCATCTCTTACATGGAGACTGCCCGTAACCAGCTTGTCAGGGAGCTGTATGTGGACGTGGAGGATTCCATGAAGCGGCTCAGGTTTTTGCTGGACATGTACTTGTTCACTGGAGATGAAATAGAGCTCAATCAGAACACGCTCATGTGGCCTAAGAAGTTGGACCCTATCTTTGAGGAAAATGAGAAGGTGGGCAATTGTCTGATTTATTAATTATTATATTAGGCGCCACTGAGCTGAGGAGACTTGTGGCTACGTTGCCACCTCTTTCGTCAGATTGTGGAGTCTGCCAAGACCCATGGGGAGAGAGCTTTGACTGAGAAGCAGGAGAAAGTCAACATTGAGATTGAGAAATGCTACCAGCGAGCGGAGAAGTTTTCTGAATACAATGACCTCACTCAAATGCTGCAGTACTGCAAAGATGTGGCAAGGTGTGTGTGTGTGTGTGTGTGTGTGTGGTGGGGTTTAGTGAATGTGTGTATATGTGTGTGTGTATGTGTCATCCTAGCAGTTGAAGCCCATATACTGTGAATCATATTTATAAATGTGATTCACTTTTGTAACTACTAGTGGGTGTACATTTTAAAACTGAAACGCAATAACAGTCTACAGAAACGCCTGACCGAGATACAGGAGCAGATCGTTCAGATCAACAAGGAGGAAGCTCTCTTCAAGTGGACACCAACCACGTACCCACAGCTAGATCAGATCCACGAGATGGCAGAGCCCTACCAGAAGCTGTTTTCAACGGTGCTGAAATGGCAGAAGGCAGAGAAAAAATTGATGGATGGATTGTTTACTGAATTGAATGCAGAGAATACTCAAGCAGAGGTTTGTCTTTGAGGGTGGTTTGAGTGAAAGTTGCTGGTGTTAAGGGGGCTGGGAGGACCATTCATGTGGATTTGTTTTTGTTAATCAGGTCGAGGAGTTTGGACGTGAGATCTATAAGCTGCAGAAGACATTCACGGCTAAACTGAAGCAGACCAAGAAGGAAAGGGACATTGGCGGGCAGGTAGGACTGGGCACCAGGGAGGTATTCATTACAAGCGCCTCCCAAACAGGTCCACAAAGACGCAGAGGAGCATGAGGAAGTTTGCCCCTCTGAAGCTCACGGCCGCTGTGACGCACCAAGTCACCCAGTTCAAGGTACATTTAACCCTGTGCTGTAGAGAGGTTGGCGTGACCGAGCTACATTCATACCCTCTTTCAGGAGCACTTCCCTGTCATACAAATCCTGTGTAACCCAGGTCTCAGGCAGAGACACTGGGACAAGATGTCTGAGATCGTGGGGTTCACCATCACCCCCGACAGTGGGACTTCGCTGCGCAAGATGCTGAAGCACAACCTCGGCCCCTTCCTGGACCAGTTTGAGTCCATCAGTGGAGGGGCAAGCAAGGAGTACAGTCTGGAGAAGGCCATGCAAAAGATGGTAGATGATTGGGACCCTATCAGCTTCAACACTATCCTGTACAGAGAAACAGGTAATTAAAAACTAACATATGGGATCATTTCCGCAAAAAGGGACCTAACGCATGTTTTTTCCAAGATTTCAATTTTTTGATAATTCAAAGTCTGAAATGTCCTCTATACATTGCTTCTTACGTACTGAGAATCAACATATCTGTCATGGAGCTATAAGGCTCTGAAGTTTTATTAGCCATACATTTCAACACAAGCGTTACATTTCTATTGTGCATACTGGAGATTTTATAATGTATGCGCTAGGTCCCTTTTTGTGGAAATGATCCCATATATTTAATAGCAGAATAATTACCAATTATTGCTATTAGCTAACATCTGGTTATCAAATGGTCTTTGTTGACCACAACTGTTTTGCAATCTCGACCTGCATAGATATCGACATGCATTATTTTTTGTAACGAAATAAATAAATTAACCTACTGTTACAGAACTTACACATACATGTACGCTGTTCATGCATGAGTGCATTATTTCACTCTGTTGCAGGTGTTTCCATTCTGACCTCTGTGGATGACATCCAGACCAACCTGGATGACCAGATTGTCAAGACACAGACAATGAGAGGGTCTCCTTTCATCAAGCCTTTTGAGGAGCAGATCAAAACATGGGAGGAGAAGTTGCTTCGGCTGCAGGACATCATTGATGATTGGTTGAAGGTGTGCGTGTCTGTGTGTGTATGTGTGTGCATGTATGTGTATGGTGTGTGTGCGCATGTATGCATGTCTGTGTGACCCATAGTGAACATATGTCCACTTACATTTTGGCCTTGATTTTGTGACAGCTTTATCATCGTTCAGTACGCTTGCTCACTATATAGGTGCAAGCGCAGTGGCTCTATTTGGAGCCCATCTTTTCCTCCGAGGACATAATGCAACAGATGCCGGAGGAGGGAAAGCTGTTCCTTCAGGTGGACAAGATGTGGAAGGACGTCATGAAGAACACAGTCCGTGAACCCAAGGTGTTGGTGGCCTCTGCCCTCCCTGGCCTTCTGGAAAAGCTCAGGGGGGCCAATGACATGCTGGACAAGATAATGAAAGGGCTGAATGCATACCTCGAGAAGAAGAGGCTGTTCTTCCCTAGGTAGGGTACATTGTCTGTAAGAGATTCGGTGAAGCTGTTGGAACTTAGGATGTTTATTAAATAAGAT
>JABACO010000014.1:1182045-1212045 GCA_013339895.1 Ephydatia muelleri
GGAGGAGGAGTGTGTTGGGGGAGGGAGGGGATACAAAGTTCACCAAGATGACAAAGCACACACTCTTGCCTCACAGCCTGCTACAGTCAGTCGCTGTGGTATGATCTACATTGAACCAGCAGCTTTCGGGTGGAAACCCATCTTTAATTCATGGTAGGGGGCAAGGTCATCGTGTTTAATGTCTGCGTTTTGTTCCTGTGTAGTATGTATGTGTTGTGGTGCACATTGACACCCTTGGGGAAGTGCACCTTACCTCTTGTGGTCCTTTACCTCTTGTCGTCCATCTGAACCATTTGTTGGTGCACATTTTGCTTGGGTTCATTCTCTCCACATACCAACCAAACATTATCTTTGACTACTTGTGTGCCTTTCAAATCAACTATTTATTCTCTGCGCATTCTCCAGGTTGTCTTCCTTGCCACACATCCTTAGTGAAGACAACGCTTCACTGATTGTGAGCCTGTTTGACTGGCTGGCAACTCCCTGCTTGCAATTTGTGAGGAAGAGATTAAAGGTCTGTGATCTTTGAGGTCCCTTTCTTCCCCCACCCACTCACTGCCCCCTCCTCCCCCCTCCCTCTTGGCTACAGGAATTAGTGCCCACCACTGACAGCAATCTTGCTCGCTCTTTGATGTTCATGTTCTCCATGATGATGCATGACGCCGTGCAGGACGAGAAGGCAGCTCGTGAGAACAAAAACCTCAAAATATGGATTGTGGTGCGTGCAATTAGTGCTGTGTCCCTCTGCTGGTGCTTTTCCATGTAGCAATTAGTGCTGTGTCCCTCTGCTGGTGCTTGTCCATGTAGCAATTAGTGCTGTGTCCCTCTGCTGGTGCTTGTCCATGTAGCAATTAGTGCTGTGTCCCTCTGCTGGTGCTTTTCCATGTAGCAATTAGTGCTGTGTCCCTCTGCTGGTGCTTGTCCATGTAGCAATTAGTGCTGTGTCCCTCTGCTGGTGCTTTTCCATGTAGCAATTAGTGCTGTGTCCCTCTGCTGGTGCTTTTCCATGTAGCAATTAGTGCTGTGTCCCTCTGCTGGTGCTTTTCCATGTAGCAATTGCATAACTATTTGTTTTTTTGTGTTTATACAGTTAAAAAAACAAACAGATAATTATATTGCTTGGTGCAGTGTATGACAGCAAGGAGTGTTGATGGTATTGATGTTCTCTGCATCTTCAGTGTGCCTTCCTCTTTTCTCTCATCTGGTCCGTCGGAGCATCGTGCGACAAGGACGGTCGTGACAAGTTTGATGGCTCCCTGCGAGAGATGATGGGAGAAAAGGTTCCCGATGCCATTGGGAAGTTGGAGTGTCCCATACCGCCAGAGGGACTTGTCTATGATTACATGTTTGAGGTAAGCTTCCACCCCCACACCTCTCCTTAGTTGGGTTGTAACTTGGTAAAGATTGTGTCTGAACATCACTTTTGTGCACATACATGTACAACAAATGAGCATTGCATTACGATTCGACGATAAAATGGTTTAAGCAGTGTAGTTAGGTTGTGTCCAGGCTCAAGGGCAAGGATACTGTTGTGGTATAGTAAGCACTTTTCACCCTCTAGATGAAGGGGAGGGGCAAGTGGGTCCCCTGGCTGGACCTGATCAGGGACAAGGGGATAAACCCCAATGTGAAGAAGTTGAGTGACATCATTGTTCCAACAATGGACACTGCACGGTAAGACACTCCATGTGCTTATTACGTTGCAGTAACATTCGTGTTATCTAACAGCCATATTACACTAACAGTCCTGTTACAGTAACAGTTATGTTACCATTTGTGCTCGTGTTCCGTCTTTATTGTCCAGTTACACTTACCTGATGGACCTGATGATCCATCATGGGAGATCTCTCCTGTTTGTGGGTCCCACGGGCACAGGCAAGAGTGTCTATGTGAAGGACAAGCTGATGAATGGCCTCAACAAGGAGCTGTACCAACCTCTGGTCATTAACTTCTCTGCCCAGACCAGTGCGGCCCAAACACAGGTACTGTTGCCCATCTGTGTTGGACATTAACTCTTTCACGGGCAACAGAACAATATTGCACCGCAGGTGCTATACAAAAGCCACTCTGTTTATCTAAACAGTTAACACTTTGCAGTCAACAACATATTGATCAGTTGTTTCCTGGTCATATAGTGCAAGTTATTTGATAACCTTACCTGCAACACGCAAATCTTTTATTTTGCACAACATGTTTACCGTGGCTTTGCCTGCGAAAGAGTTAATAGAAACGACGAGTGTCTTTCCACACAAATAATTCTAAAGACATGCTCCAAAGTGTATGTATATTCAAAGCCATGTTCCAATGCACAAGTCTATGTCATATTGTCCTGTGTAGGTGTACACGCGTCCAGTAGAGCATGCATCCATGTGAATCTAACATTTCTGGGAATTAACATTGGGTTGGATTATGTGAGGGTTGGATTATGTGAGGGTTGGATTATGTGAGTGTTAGATTTATGCCTATAGTGTGTGGTGCAAAGGGGAAATTATATGTGTTCTATATATGTGAAACATCGGTTTATGTGTGTTTGGTCTTTGTACTGTATACATATCATGGTGCTTAATCTCTACACACGCATACGTACACACAAGCCTCTAGGTGTATATCCACGCATACGTACACACAAGCCTCTAGGTGTATATCCATGCATACGTACACACAAGCCTCTAGGTGTATACCCATGCATACGTACAGGTCTACACACATATGTGGTTAGCCTTCCCTTCATTGGTCTTCTTTTTGATATTACTTAGGACATCATTATGTCCAAGCTGGACAAAAGGAGGAAGGGTGTCTTTGGACCACCTTTTGGGAAAAGTGTGTCATATTTGTTGACGATTGAATATGCCAGCCCGGGAGGTGTATGGAGCCCAACCTCCAATTGAGCTGCTGAGGCAATGGGCAGATCATAGCATGTGGTAAGCTCTCTTGTTTCCGAGCTATGCAAAACTGTAGCCTACTGAACAATACCCGTAAACTCTCCCTTAACATTCCTAACTCTCCCTTAACCACCATTCCTAACTCTCCCTTAACCATTCCTAACTCTCCCTTAACTATTCCTAACTCTCCCTTAACCATTCCTAACTCTCCCTTAACCATTCCTAACTCTCCCTTAACCATTTCCTAACTCTCCCGTAACCATTCCTAACTCTCCCTTAACCATTCCTAACTCTCCCTTAACTATTCCTAACTCTCCCTTAACCATTCCTAACTCTCCCTTAACCATTCCTAACGCTCTCCCTTAACCATTCCTAACTCTCCCTTAACCATTCCTAACTCTCCCTTAACCATTCCTAACTCTCTCTTAACGTTCCTAACTCTCTCTTAACCATTCCTAACTCTCCCTTAACCATTCCTAACTCTCCCTTAACCATTCCTAACTCTCCCTTAACCATTCCTAACTCTCTCTTAACTATTCCTAACTCTCTTTTAACTATTCCTCTCTCCCTTAACCATTCCTAACTCTCCCTTAACTATTCCTAACTCTCCCCTTAACCATCATTAGCCCACCCTTGGCCACCTGAGCTCACCTTAACATTTTTAGCTCACCTTAATCATACAACCATCTTGAGCTGACTCTAACCATCACTAGCTCACCCTTCACCATCATTAGCTCACCCTTAACCATCTTTAGCTCACCCTTAACCATCTCTAGCTCACCCTTAAACATCGTTAGCTCACCCTTAACCATCTCCAGCTCACCCTTAAGCATCATTAGCTCACCCTTAACCATCATTAGCTCACCCTTAACCATCTTTAGCTCACCCTTAACCATCATTAGCTCACCCTTAACCATCTTTAGCTCACCCTTAACCATCATTAGCTCACCCTTAACCATCTTTAGCTCACCCTTAACCATCTTTAGCTCACCCTTAACCATCATTAGCTCACCCTTAACCATCTTTAGCTCACCCTTAACCATCTTTAGCTCACCCTTAACCATCTTTAGCTCACTTTCTTCCTGTCCTACCTTGCCATTTAATGTGCCATTGATATTGTGCAGGTACGACAAGAAGGACACTAGCAAGCTGCAGTTGATCGACATCCAGATGATGGCAGCCATGGGCCCCCCAGGAGGGGGGAGGAACCCCATCACTCCAAGATTTGTCCGACACTTCAACGTTGTCACCATCAATGAATTCAATGATGAGACAATGACTCGAATATTTGGACACATTATCAACTTCTCTTTCAAGGTTTGTCAGAAGCAATCACCAAGGTTGCCTTGCTGATAAGGTGGTCGTTTTACAGGCAGAGAACTTCCATCCAGAATACTTCACCAGTGGTACTATGATTGTATCAGCTACAATGGAGGTATAGTCTGGAGTGTCAACCATCTTTGTGTGGTGCTAGCCACACCCTCCTCATTTGCAGGTGTACAAGCAGGCAATGCAGAACCTCCTCCCCACACCAGCCAAATCTCATTACGTGTTCAACCTCAGGGACTTTGCCCGTGTGGTACTGGGCTGCCTCTTGATAAAGCCACCCTCTATTGAGAGCAAGAAGACACTCGTACGACTCTGGGTTCACGAGGTCAGTTGGGGATCAGGGTGTTAAGATTTGCGTGCTATTTTGTTTGCGTGTGGTGCAGCAGCACCCCAGTGTCCCAGGATAGGTGTACTATGACCCCTCCCATGTGTCCCAGGTGTATAGGGTGTACTATGACCCCTCCCATGTGTCCCAGGTGTATAGGGCGTACTATGACCCCTCCCATGTGTCCCAGGTGTATAGGGCGTACTATGACCCCTCCCATGTGTCCCAGGTGTATAGGGTGTACTATGACCCCTCCCATGTGTCCCAGGTGTATAGGGTGTACTATGACCGGCTGGTTGATGCCAAGGACCGCAACTGGCTGTTTGAACTGCTCAAGAACATGGTGAAGAACCACTTCAAGGAAGACTTTGCCGCCATTTTCAAGCATCTTTCCCCCAGTGGCAAGATCACGGATGATGACATGAGAAGTTTGATGTTTGGAGACTACATACATCCTGATTCCGTAAGCAATGGAGTTGGATGGAGGTTGTCTGGGGCTGTGTGCTGTCCACTGAGGAGGTTGTCTGGGGCTGTGTGCTGTCCACTGATGGAGGTTGTCTGGGGCTGTGTGCTGTCCACTGAGGAGGTTGTCTGGGGCTGTGTGCTGTCCATTGATGGAGGTTGTCTGGGGCTGTGTGCTGTCCACTGATGGAGGTTGTCTGGGGCTGTGTGCTGTCCACTGACGTGGATATAGCTGTGTGTACTTGTATGTGTGTACTGCTTGTCTACATGCATGTGTGTGTACATGTGTGTACATATGTGTGCACATGTGTGTGCGTACATGTGTGTGTGTGTTCATGTGTGTGTATACATGTGTATGTACACTGTACATGTGTGTGTGTGTTCATGTGTGTATACATGTGTATGTACACTGTACATGTGTGTGTGTGTGTTCATGTGTGTATACATGTGTATGTACACTGTACATGTGTGTGTGTTCATGTGTGTATACATGTGTATGTACTGTACATGTGTGTGTGTGTTCATGTGTGTATACATGTGTATGTACACTGTACATGTGTGTGTGTTCATGTGTGTATACATGTGTATGTACACTGTACATGTGTACATGTGTAGATGTGTGTATGCACGGGTAGATGTATGTATGTGATGGTGCACACTTTGCAGGATGCAAGGCTGTATGAAGAGGTTGTGTCATTGGACGAGCTGACCGGCATCGTTGGGACGGCTCTTGACGAATACAACAACACGCACAAGAACCGAATGAACCTGGTCATATTTAGGTACACTGGCATGTAGTGACCCTCAGATCAGGGGCTAATGATCATGTGATCTCACATGATCTCTTTATTTATTTATTTATTTTTTACCATTTTTCCCTCACACGTAATTATAATTATAGGTACATGTTGGAACATTTGTCCCGTATCTGTCGAGTGATCAAGCAGCCGGGAGGGAATGCACTGCTGGTGGGCGTGGGAGGGAGTGGGCGTCAGTCCCTCACACGACTGGCCGCCTCCATGGCAGACTACGAGATCTTCCAGCCCGAGATCTCCAAGAGCTACGGCAAGACGGAGTGGAGGGAGGATCTCAAGAAGCTCCTCAAGTCCACGGGGAAGGAGGGGAAGCCAACGGTCTTCTTGCTCACGGACACGCAGATCAAGCAGGAGGCCTTCTTGGAGGACGTGGATGGGCTGCTTAATGCGGGGGAAGTCCCTAACCTGTTTGCCCTGGACGAGAAACAAGAGCTCATTGAGGTTGGTCAGTAAGGAGGGCACCTTTTTTTGTTGTTGCACGTATGCACATGTATGCTCCAGATATGTTGGCCAAATCACTCACACATTAATGTAGTTAAGTCTTAATTATTACTGCCACATGTATAGCACATGTAAAGATATTGGTGTGTAAGATTTTAATAACAAGGCCTGAATGAGTTCATTTAAAAAATACATTTACTTAAACAGACAATGCAGATAGTAAAATGAAGAAAACACTACATCAGACTATGCCCTCATACAAAATGGCATCCTCACATGTGTAAGGCATGCAGGGTTACCAGGGATACTTAAAGAGGACTGACACGCTTGTTCCGACCTACAGATGCACGGTTTATGCATGCTATTGAGTTCTGCATAACTAACTCCTTGGTCTCCATCCACAGGCTGTGCGTCCACTTGCACAAGCAGACAACAAAGATGCAGAGTTCACTCCTCTGAGCCTGTTCAACTACTTTGTCAATCGCTGCCGTGAGAACCTCCACATCATTCTAGCCTTCAGTCCCATTGGAGATGCCTTCAGAAACAGGCTGAGGAAATTCCCGTCTCTGATCAACTGCTGTACCATTGACTGGTTCCAAGCTTGGCCTGATGATGCCTTAGGTGTGTTTGACAAAGGATGTCACCACCATCAGTGTCATGTATCACATGCACACACACACACATACCACACACTCACACACTATACCAATGAATACAGAGCTGGTTGCAAATCGTTTCCTTGAGGAAGTTCATTTGGAAGACAAGGAGAGGGCTGCCACCATTGTGCTGTGCAAACACTTCCACCAGAGCACCAGAGAGCTCTCTGAGAGGTGACGTAATGCTTCTGTGGACAACACAGTGACCGGATGGTCGTGATTCACTCACGTCACTCTTTCCTCCTGTAGGTTCAAGAATGAGTTAGGGAGACATAACTACGTCACTCCCACCTCCTATCTGGAGCTCATCTCCTCCTTCAAGACCCTCCTGGCCAACAAGAGGAATGAGGTGATGAAGATGAAGAAGAGATACGAAGTGGGACTGGAGAAACTGGCGTTTGCAGCCTCCCAGGTGAGAGAGGGTTGTCTGGAAAGCATGCTTTGACTAGTGCCACCGAAACCGGCTCTATGCATTACCCCTTCCCCCTTCACTCACATATCACTATTTCACTTCCTTAGTGGCTAATGCCCTCTTCGGCACAATAAATCCATCAAATTGTCATAATGTATTATGTACCGGCTGAGTATAATATAACCAGTACAACTATTTGGCTGACAAATTACCTTCTAATAGGAACGTTATTTATCATTTGAATGGCGTCAATCAGCCTGCTACATGTAGCTAGGACCCATAGTGTGCTCTCAAGTAGTGTGGAGGTGATTGTGGGTACTGGCCCTTCCTCCCTTCAGGTGGCCACCATGCAGAAGGAGCTGGAGGAGCTGCAGCCCAAGCTGGTGATAGCCCAGGAGGACAACCAGAAGATGATGGTTGTGATTGAGCGTGAGAGTGCAGAGGTCACGGCCAGAAGGAAGGTGGTCAAGACAGACGAGGAGGCAGCCAACAAGCAGGCAGCAGAAGCCAAGGCCCTGAAAGAGGAGGTTGGTCCCCCTACAGTGTAGGTACACAGGGTTCCATGAATTAGTGCAATACTCTAAGCATCAATACCTTTTTAAAATCGTTTTTTTATTTTTTATAATGACACAGTAGTGTTGATGTAGACAACATTAAATTAACCTTGGTAGTTAGGTAACTAAATATTCAAGATCAATTAATAAGCTGTCTCCAGTAGACAATCCACTTGCTGATTATTTCATTGCTATTTGTCTAATTAGTTCAGTGTAATTAACTAATATCAATTTGGAGTTATAAACAGTTTTAAAGTGTGCCACTCATTCATGGGCACCCTTTATGCATGTTAAGAGTTGCTTCGAAAGACATGGTGACAAATCCAGGTCAATTACTGTGTTGTGTTCCTCTCTGATCAGTGCGAGGGAGATTTGGCAGAAGCCATACCAGCTCTGGAGGCAGCCATAGCAGCACTCAACACCCTCAAACCTGCCGACGTCACCATCGTCAAGACTATGCAAAAGCCCCCCGCGGGGGTGCGGCTCGTCATGGAAGCCGTGTGCGTGATGAGGGACATCAAACCAGACAAGATAAATGACCCTGCAGGCTCGGGGCAGAAGGTCCTTGACTACTGGGGTCCCTCCAAGAAGCTGCTAGGAGACATGAAGTTCCTGGACAACCTGAAGGAGTACGATAAAGACAACATCCCTGTCCACATCATGAAGAAGATAAGGGCAGAGTACACCAGCAACCCGGCCTTTGATCCGCTCCAAATACGCACAGCGTCGTCTGCAGCAGAGGGGCTGTGTCGCTGGGTGCAGGCCATGGAGATCTATGATCGAGTGGCCAAGGTTAGTGCAAGAGGCATTGTGCGCACATGTGTCAAGTGAGGGTATGAAACCAATTTCACCTTTTTTTTTTCAATGTGTACCTTGTTACTTGGCTACTGCCCATATACACACCTTGTCACCTGACCACACCCACCAGGTGGTGGCCCCCAAGAAGGAGAGGCTAGCAGAGGCGGAGAAGACCCTGAGAGAGACCATGGTCATCCTCAACGCCAAGCAGGCTGAGCTGAAGGAGGTGGAAGGAAGGCTAGCCACACTCCAGCAGCAGTTTGAAGAGAAAACCAAGGAGAAGAACGACCTCGAGTTTCAAGTGGACCTGTGCAGAAAGAAGCTTGAGAGAGCAGTGAAGTTGATTGGAGGGCTGGGCAGCGAGAAAGACAGGTTGAGTTGCATTTCAGAGTGCCACATTGGCAGCAGTTGCATGCGGATGTGTTTCTCGATTCAAAAGGTGGTCCCAGGCGGCCAAAAGCCTTCAGGAGACGTACGACAACTTGACCGGCGATGTGCTCATCTCCTCAGGGGTCATCGCCTACCTGGGAGCCTTTACCTCTGCCTTCAGGGCCGACTGCATCAAGGACTGGATCAAGAAATGCAAGGTTTCTGCGTGTCGACTTGGTCGCATGAGTTTTTTGATTGAAAGGGTTTTGTGTACTTGGAATAGGCTCAGAAGATTCAGTGCTCTGATGACTTCTCGTTGAGCAAGACTCTGGGGGAACCCATCAAGATACGAGCATGGAACATTGCTGGTCTGCCAACTGATACATTCTCAATAGACAATGCTGTTGTGGTGCACAACGCCCGAAGATGGTAGGTGGACTGTGCCATTTTCCTTCATTTATGCAACTTTTCTATTCATAATGCTTTGAAGTTAATAAGTTCTTGGTTCTTTGGCCCTAGGCCTCTCATGATTGATCCACAGGGTCAGGCCAACCGCTGGGTGAAAAACTCTGAGCGCGACAACAAGCTGTACGTAGTGAAGCTCACGGATTCGGACTACATCAGAACTCTAGAGAACTGCATCCAATTCGGCACCCCTGTGCTGATAGAGAACGTGGGAGAGGAGCTGGACCCCAGTCTGGAGCCACTCCTACTGAAGCAGACCTTCAAACAGGGTAAGGCATTTTGTCAGTGGACTCATGGCCGGTTCATCTCTTGTTCCCTCAAACCAAGGGGGTGTATGGTGCATTAAACTGGGTGACAACACGATCGAGTACTCCAGTGACTTCCGTCTGTACATCACCACCAAGCTGCGTAATCCTCACTACCTCCCTGAGCTCTCTACAAAGGTGACCCTTCTGAACTTTATGATTACACCAGAGGGGCTGGAGGATCAACTTCTTGGAATTGCTGTTGCCAAGGAAAGGTTTGTGCTCATACATGATGTGTGTGCGGTAAGGTGCATGTGTGTGTATGTCGCTGTGTGTGTATGTGCTGTGTGCGTATGTGCTGGATGTGCGTGTATGTACTGTGTGTGTATGTGCTGTGTGTATGTGTTGTGTGTGCTGTGTGTGTATGTGCTGTGTATGTTGTGTGTATGTGCATGTGGGTGTAGCTGTGCATTAATTTTGTATGCAGAGTATGGTGTCCTAACCAGGACAGAGTATGGTGTCCTAACCAGGACAGAGTATGGTGTCCTAACCAGAGCAATAATAATCATAAATGAAATATATGTAAACAATAATTATATGAATTGAACCTCAAAAATCATTGTTACTGCACAGTTATTTTAAAAAGGTACAGGCATGCTTAAGTCCTTGCAAAAGAATTATGGAAAAAGAGTTTTAATGCAGCAAAAAAAAAATGCACCCTCTTCCCCAGACCTGAACTTGAGGAGGAAAGGAACCAGCTGATCATACAAAGTGCAGCCAACAAGAAGCAGCTCAAAGAGATTGAAGACAAGATCTTGGAGACTCTTTCTTCTTCCGAGGGCAACATCCTTGAGGATGAATCAGCCATTCAAGTTCTAGACTCCTCCAAAGTTCTAGCAAACGAAATCTCAAAGAAACAAAAGGTATCTATTGTTTTCAAATCTCACCCCGCCACTGTAGTCATGGCAACATTGTTCCCAGATTGCAGATGAGACGGAGAAGAAGATAGAGCAGTCACGAGCAGGTTACCGTCCCGTCGCCACCCACGGCTCTGTGCTGTTCTTCTCCATCACAGAGCTCCCCAACATTGACCCCATGTACCAGTACTCCCTGGCGTGGTTTGTCAACCTCTACGTCATCTCCATCAATGACAGGTTTGTAGGGGGAATGGAGTTGCCCCCTCTTGTGGTGGACTAATCTCTTGAGCCTTGGTTGTTTTTTTTTTTTTCCACTCAACAGCACAAAGTCAAAGCAACTGAGAAGAGGCTGCGTTACCTCATGGAGCACTTCACCTACAACCTCTACTGCAACATTTGTCGATCGCTTTTGAGAAGGACAAACTACTTTTCTCCTTCATACTCTGCTCCAACCTGCTAATGTGCTGTCTACCTATTCGTCATCACCTGCTTATGCCACCTTCTGTTCTCTCTCTCTCCACATTGTCACTATCTTCTCTCTGTTCTTCCTCCCTCCTACTCCATCTCCTTCTCTCCCTCCTACCTCCATCTCCTTCTCTCCCTCCCTACCTCCATCTCCTTCTCTCCCTCCTACCTCCATCTCCTTCTCTCCCTCCTACCTCCATCTCCTTCCTCCCTCCTACCTCCATCTCCTTCTCTCCCTCCCCTCCTACCTCCATCTCCTTCTCTCCCTCCTACCTCCATCTCCTTCTCTCCCTCCTACCGCCTCTCCTTCTCTCATCCTCCTCCATCTCCTTCTCTCCTCCTACCTCCATCTCCTCTCTCCCTCCTACCTCCATCTCCTTCCCTCTCTCCCTCCTACCTCCATCTCCTTCCTCCCTCCTACCTCATCTCCTTCTCTCCCTCTCCCTCCTCTCCTCCTCCCTCCTACCCCATCCCTTCCTCTCCCTCCTACCTCCATCTCTCTCTCCCTCTCTACCTCCATCTCCTTCTCTCCCTCCTACCTCCATCTCCTTCTCTCCCGGTCCACCATCCTCCTCCATCTCCTTCCTCTCTCTCTCCCTCCTCCCCTTGTTCTCCTTCCTCCCTTGTTCTTCCTCCCTCCCTCCTCTCTCTTCCTCCTCCTCCTATGTCCTTCCTCCTCCCCCTCCTCCCCTCCTCCTCCCCTCCCTCCTCCCCTCCTCCTCCCCTCCTCTCCACTCCTTAGGGCCAAACGTGAATTGGAACGAGATGAGTTCATGTTCTTCCTGACCGGAGGTGTGGGCTTGGAGAACAAGATCCCTAACCCCGCCCCTTCCTGGTTGGCCGACAGGTCCTGGGACGAGCTATGTCGCATGTGTGACCTGAAGGGCTTCAAAGACTTCCGGCCATCCTTCGAGTCCAACAATGGCGACTGGAAGAGGTTCTACGATGACCGGGAGCCCCACAAGGCTCTCCTGCCCTCCCCATGGAACGAGAAGCTAACCAGTTTTCAGAAGATGATTGTGCTAAGATGCCTTAGGCCTGATAAGGTGTGTTGGGACCCAGTTGGAGGTGTGTCTAGTGGGACTGTCACTCCGCATAGGTCGTGCCGCTTGTGATAGACTTTGTGAAGGACAAGCTTGGAGAGAAGTTCGTGGACCCTCCTCCCTTTGACCTGGCCAAGAGTTACGCCGACTCGAACGCCACCATCCCTCTCATCTTTGTGCTCTCACCTGGGGCAGATCCCATGGCAGGTCAGCTTGTTCTGTATGCAATGCATGCATTAACCTATTCCCTGGTACACACATCCAGTGGGTATGAGCACCTATTCCCTGGTACACCACATTCAGTGGGTATGAGCACCTATTCCCTGGTACACACATCCAATGGGTATGAGCACCTATTCCCTGGTACACACATCAGTGGGTATGAGCACCTATTCCCTGGTGCACACAATCCAGTGGTATGAGCACCTATTCCCTGGTGCACACATCCAGTGGGTATGAGCACCTATTCCCTGGTGCACACATCCAATGGGTATGAGCACCTATTCCCTGGTGCACACATCCAGTGGGTATGAGTACTTATTCCCTGGTGCACACAATCCAGTGGGTATGAGCACCTATTCCCTGGTGCACACATCCAGTGGGTATGAGCACCTATTCCTGGTGCACACATCCAGTGGGTATGAGCACCTATTCCCTGGTACACCCATCCAGTGGGTATGAGCACCTATTCCCTGGTACACACATCCAGTGGGTATGAGCACCTATTCCCTGGTGCACACATCCAGTGGGTATGAGCACCTATTCCCTGGTACACACATCCAGTGGGTATGAGCACCTATTCCCTGGTGCACACATCCAGTGGGTATGAGCACCTATTCCCTGGTGCACACATCCAGTGGGTATGAGCACCTATTCCCTGGTGCACACATCCAGTGGGTATGAGCACCTATTCCCTGGTGCACACATCCAGTGGGTATGAGCACCTATTCCCTGGTGCACACATCCAGTGGGTATGAGCACCTATTCCCTGGTACACACATCCAGTGGGTATGAGCACCTATTCCCTGGTACACACATCCAGTGGGTATGAGCACCTATTCCCTGGTACACACATCCAGTGGGTATGAGCACCTATTCCCTGGTGCACACATCCAGTGGGTATGAGCACCTATTCCCTGGTGCACACATCCAGTGGGTATGAGCACCTATTCCCTGGTGCACACATCCAGTGGGTATGAGCACCTATTCCCTGGTGCACACATCCAGTGGGTATGAGCACCTATTCCCTGGTGCACACATCCAGTGGGTATGGCACCTATTCCCTGGTGCACAATCCAGTGGGTATGAGCACCTATTCCCTGGTACACACATCCAGTGGGTATGAGCACCTATTCCCTGGTGCACACATCCAAGTGGGTATGACACCTATTCCCTGGTGCACACATCCAGTGGGTAGAGCCTATTCCCTGTACACACATCCAGTGGTATGAGCACCTATTCCCTGGTACCACATCCAGTGGGTATGGCACCTATTCCCTGGTACACACATCCAGTGGGTATGAGCACCTATTTCCTGGGCACATCCAGGGGTATGAGCACCTATTCCCTGGTGCACACATCCAGTGGGTATGGTACATTCCCTGGTGCACACATCCAGTGGGTATAGTACTTATTCCCTGATACACACATCCAATGGGTGCCCACATCCGAATGGATATGAGTTTTGACCTTTTTCTATCCTCCTTGTGGGTGGAATCCAGGGTTACTGAAATTGCTTGCTGGCGACATAGGTTTTGGAGATACCAAACGTTGTAATGCCATTTCCCTAGGGCAGGGCCAGAGGTGAGTCTTTTTTTACATGGAGATGCACTTCTCTAACAAAACATGTGTGTAAAACCCCTCCCTCTCTCCACCCCACTCCAACAACCCCTCCCAAACTAACAAACCTCCAAGCCCCTCAACCCTCCACCCCCTCCACCCCCCTCCCCTCCACCCCCTCCCCCTCCCCCCCCCTCCACCCCCCCTCACCCTCCACCCCCCTCACCCTCCACCCCCCTCACCCTCCACCCCCCTCACCCTCCACCCCCTCCCCCTCCCCCCCCCCCAGGGACCAGTGGCATCAAAGCTGATTGCAGCTGCTATGAAGGACGGGACTTGGGTCGTGCTTCAGAACTGCCACCTGGCTGTCTCCTGGATGCCTTCCCTGGAGAAGCTCTGTGAAGACTTCTCTGCTGATAAACTGAACCCAGATTTTAGGCTGTGGCTGACTAGCTACCCGTCAGACAAGTTTCCAGTCACTGTGCTGCAGAACGGGGTTAAAATGACTAACGAACCGCCAACCGGTCTTCGACAGAACTTGCTGCAGTCCTACCTCTCTGATCCTATCTCAGACAAGGCTTTCTTTGCCGGATGTCCTGGAAAGGAACTTGTAAGTGGGCAAGTTAGTGATACAGACTCAAATTAAATTATTGAGCAACACGAATGTTGTATTAAGTTAACTTTTATTGTGCTGAAGACTGGGATGTTTTATCACTTACCTCTGTGCTGCTCACCCACTCTGCAGATATGGGAGAAGCTTCTCTTTGGACTGTGCTTCTTTCATGCTCTCGTCCAGGAGAGGAGGAAGTTTGGGCCCCTCGGCTGGAACATCCCCTACGGTTTCAACGAATCAGACCTCCGAATCAGCATCCGCCAACTCCAAATGTTTATAAATGAGTACAATGAAGTTCCTTACGACGCCATCACTTACCTCACTGGTCAGTGCAACTATGGAGGGAGAGTGACAGACGACTGGGACAGGTGAGGGGACATTTGCAGCTGCCTGCATAGCTGATGCCCATCGTTATATATATTCGTGCAGGCGTTGTCTTCTTGCAATCCTCTCGAGCTTCTATACGGCCAACGTTATCACTGACCCCAAGTACAAGTTCTCTCCCAGTGGCACCTACTATGCCCCACCCAAGGGAACCTATGAAGACTATGTGGAGTTTATTAAGGTGTGGTTGGCATCCATCAGCTTTCTGTCTAGTTATATTTAACCCTCTCCAATAGGAGCTTCCCATGACCCAGCTCCCTGAGGTCTTTGGGATGGACGACAATGTGGATATTTCCAAGGAGCTGCGCCAGACCAGACAGGTGTGTAGTGTGTCGCATCTGTGTGGAGTGTGCTGTAGCCGTGTGTCGCATCTAATGTCACTCACATCAGCCACCTGCATCCCATTGTCATTCCTTTGCTTGCCCATATCTGCTGTCATCATCATCATTACCCCTTCATCATCATCACCACCACCATCATCATCATCATCATCATCATCATCACCATCATCACCACCATCATCATCATCAGCATCATCATCATCATCATCATCATCATCATCATCATCATCATCATCAGCATCATCATCATCATCATCATCATCATCATCACCACCACCACCACCACCACCACCACCACCACCACCACCACCACCACCACCACCACCATCATCATCATCATCATCATCATCATCATCATCATCATCATCATTACTGTCACATGATCATCTCTGTCATGACCATTACTCTTACTTGTGCTTCCACATGTGCAGCTCTTTGATTCAGTAATGCTGACCCAGTCCCAGAGCAGTGGGGGATCCAGTGGCAAGAAGACAGAGGACACACTCAACGACATCTCATCTGACATACTTGCAAAGGTTAAGCAAAACCATCTCTCATACCAAGCTTAATTCATGTTTTCCCTATGTTTGATCTGTTCCACAAAGCTCCCTGCAAATTTTGACATTGAGGCAGCAAATAGTCGGTACCCTGTGTGCTACGGGGAAAGCATGAACACGGTGCTGGTGCAGGAGATGGAGAGGTTCAATCGGCTCCTTGAAGCCATTCGCACCAGTCTCATTAACCTGCAGAAGGCCCTGAAGGGTCTGGTGGTGATGAATGCAGAGCTGGAGGCACTGTCAAACAGCCTCCTTATTGGAAAGGTGACAACACAGGGTGTGTTGCCATGGTTATGCCATGTCTCGTTTCTCTCCAGGTGCCCACCTATTGGGCCAAATGTTCCTATCCCAGCTTGAAGCCTCTGGGCAGCTACATTAATGATCTGCTCACAAGACTCAAGTTTCTGCATGATTGGATGCTGAATGGCAAACCGCCTGTGTTCTGGATATCAGGGTTCTACTTCACTCAGGTCAGGATAAAGCTTTTGAGCCAACAGTTTGTGTTTTATTTTCAACTTTTGGTCTGGCAGGCCTTTCTTACAGGAGCCCTTCAGAATTATGCCAGGAAGCATGTGATTCCTATTGACAAGCTCACTTTTGACTTTGAGGTGCTGGCCATTGATGATTGCTCCAATCCACCTGAAGATGGTGTGTACATCAGAGGACTATACCTTGATGGAGCACGCTGGGACAGAGAGAAGTGAGTAGCTTGCCATAGCTGCTGCTTTTGTGGGCATGGAATAAAACTCTATTTGATGCCCATGCAAGCAGCAGTAGATGCCACGTGTCTACCAGTGGAGTGGGCATGGTTCCCTTTTTGTCAAAGGGTATAGAGACCTAATTTTGTTTCAGTAATTGATTGTATGACAGACTGATTACTGCAAAAGAGGGGTTTGTCCTCTTGTTCTTAACTCAAAGATGCAATGTCATGGTTCAGAAATACATGTAATGCTGGCCACTGGTCAAACACTAAACATTTTCATGTGCACAACACATGTTTAACATTCGATTGTACAATTTGTCACTTTCAGGGGAGTATTGGGAGAGCAACTACCAAAGATACTGTACGATCCCGTTCCAGTGATGTGGTTTAAACCAGGTTTGTGGAGGGAGGAGTTAAGCATTATTTGTGTGAGCATATGAATCTTGCATGCAGCCAAGAAGTCTGATGTGAAGGAGATGGGAGCTTATGTCTGTCCGCTGTACAAGACCAGTGAGCGTCGTGGAACCTTATCCACCACTGGCCACTCCACAAACTACGTGTTGCCGATCAAGCTGTCCACAGACAGACCTGTCAAGTACTGGATCATGAGGGCTGTGGCACTGCTTTGCCAACTGGATGATTAAACTAATTGACAGCCATGTTGCAATATTCCAAATGTGTCATACATGTAGACCCATCACATTGTCATATAATTAGAGCAGCTTTCAGTATCAATTTCAGTTCAAGCTTTTGGGTACAGTGCATGCTGGATAATTAGTCTATGGGTTATGTTTTAACTAATCCTATTCCTTAATGTTTAGTCTCGTGCCATAATAAACACTTAGTTTCTCTAGTCCCATTGGATTATTAGTCGCATTTTATTTTCCCGAATCACTACCTTCCAAATTTCTTTATTAAATACGTCACATTTATAACAATGTGTGTGTGTGTGTGTGTGTGTGTGGTGTGTGTGTGTGTGTGTGTGTGTGTGGTGTGTGGTGTGTGGTGTGTGGTGTGTGTGCAAGTGCACAATAGGTAGGCCCATTTACTCAGTGCGTAGTGCATGTTCACGTGCTATGTGAGCTGAAAACTGTGAGATAGAACATCCCTGCAGTGTAACCGAGTGGGCGTGGCAGGAATGAAGTTTAGCAAGGGTATGGCATTTCCCTCATAGCAATCAAGTCAATCTGAGGAGACGAAAGAAGGGAAAATGAGCCGGTATTAAAACACTCCAAGCATTTGTTAATAGCTTATGAGTACTGTCTGACCTGCACTCCTGAAAAAAAGCCGTTAGCCACAATGGGTCTTAGAGGAGCGTGATTCTTCTGGGGAAGCCGTACACTGCATACCTCACACATGCAGTTTTGATGAAGTGTTCAACAACGCTTCTTGAAAGGTGCGAGTATAAAGATTGAATCTAGATTTACAAGTTCTCAACGTATTGCAATGCATTAGTCAAGTTGAAGCCAACATACCTTAGCAAATGTCTTATTTCCACCAGCATGATCTGCTGATGGCATGTCGAAACGACTCTTCTTCAAGAAGTGTCGAAAGGAAGCATCGGAATCTTTTATCCCTTTGAGATGATCTATTATCCGTTGAGCTAGCCTGTGCCTTATCACAGCGCTTCTAGAACGCTTCGGAAATGAAGCTTCGATGAATTTTAGAAAGATATCTTTCGAGCTGTTCTGCATTCCTCACAAATAGTACTAAACACGTGTTTCCTATTTGTGAGGAATGCAGAACAGCTCGAAAGATATCTTTCGAAGCTTCATTCATTTAGGTTAATTTCATTATGTGTAAGTTTTGAGTTCAGTACACTGAAGCGTTCAAAATTTCTTAATCATAACCGAAACGGCCTTTGATTAAAGCAGCAGGAATGCCATGCGTCAATTGTTTTGTTTCTATTGTCTTGCACGGCCGCATGAACGTCGACCACTAAGACTTGGCAAGTTTGGAAAGCCACACTGGTGTATGTGAGTGATGCCTGCCGTACTATATACACATGCACTTATAGAACTTGCTTTAAAAACATTGTGGTTCGTGGCCATTGTGTAGACCGTGTGCATGACGTCATCGTATTTATATAAGAGCGTACGAGTAGGCTCTAAATGGAAACAATTACCTGAGAATCTTTTTCTTAGCACAATGAAGGTTATTTTAATTACGTGTCTGCTGCAAGTATTTACTAATCCACAGTAAGCGACGGTGTGCAGCGAATAAGCGCAAAATTACTTAGTGCTGCCCCAATATAGGTTGCATACGGCCGGTAGCTCTCAAAATGAGAGCATTGACGGAACCGCCAAAGCTCCTCCGCCGGACCAGACGACATCGCAAGAGCCGTTAGCAGTATCAGTAGCAGAACCAAGCGTCACTGTAACCGAGAAAGCCTCTCAAAGTGCGAACCATAGTCGCGAGGGACACGCTGTAGCGCATAACACAAGCACCCCACTTTCGGCGGAAAACAGCGAGCAGCGCATGTCATCAGGACACGAAGAGGACGACGCAATACCACCGACAATGGGCGTGCATAACCGTTCGGACACTTCCCACCTCCCCAATCCTTCAGAGAATGCCATTCATCAGCAGACTTCAAGTCTTGCTGCATCCCCAACACCAACACCACCACCGCCACCGCCACAATCACCCCCAATCAATACTCCATCCTCACCTGAAGGAGGGGAGGAGGTCCTTACTTTTGAGGAGTTCAAGAAGAAGCGAGAGCAGGAAATGCCCAGACCACCTGAGCTAGGTGAGCTCTTTGAGACACCCTGTTGCTCCGGGTGAATGTGGGTGATGTGCTTGTCCTCTTGTGCTCGTGGGTCACATATGCGTTATTGTGTTTTGTGTATGTGTACATATGTCTGTTTCTATGTGTGTGTGTGTGTATGTGTGTGTATGTGTGTTGTGTGTGTATGTGTGTATGTGTGTGTATGTGTGTATGTGTGTGTATGTGTATGTGTGTGTGTATGTGTGTCTACAGAGTCTCCACCTCAATTACCTCTGAATAAGGCAAAGAACAACTATGCTTCATTTGAGTGTGGAGCAAGAGTCATTAAAACAAACGAGGAAGCTCAGGTAGGGTGTGTGTATGTGTGTGCGTGTGCGTGTGTGTGTGTGTGTGTGTGTGTGTGTGTGTGTGTGTGTGTGCGTGTGTAGGTATGGTGGGGGAGGGAAGGTTTGGTGGAGGAGGGGAGGTATGGTGGGGGAGGGAAGTTTGGCATCTAATAGTTTCGCCTTTAAATCACTGTATGCATGTTGGAGCATTACATCGTTAACTATCTACCCAGTGACAGCATTACATAATTAATCGTTAGACCCCGTGACAGCATTACATCGTTAACTATCTACTCAGTGACAGCATTACATCATTCACTATCTAACCTGTGACAGCATTACATCATCATTATATTGTATTCCCACATATATATATGTTATGTGGGAGCATAGTATCTTATGGATGTTCACTTACCTTTAGAATCCCATGGCAATTCTGACAGAGAACAAGGATGCGTACATGTTGAACCCTTGCAAGGCAAATATATCGTAAGTCATTTAAATATCGTAAGTCATTTAGCCATCAAAATATTGTAAGTCAATTAACCATTCATTGCACAACCTGCATGTGCACGTTCTGTGTGTATTCTATTCCTGGTGGAGGCTGATAAATGGGTGAGGCATCAATACCTATTGTATGCATATATCTGGTGTATACAGCATCAGCTGGCTTGTTTAGCATCAGTTGTATATCATCAGCTGGCTTGTTTAGCATCAGTTGGCGCAGGGACTAGTAATTGTACATGGTCGAAGATGCACCTCAATTAGAGACATTGTTTTATAGCCATCAGCAGCCATGTAGTATACATTGAAACAAATGCACAATTATTAATACGTGTGCATTATGCACAACCATTAATAATATGCATTATGTGCAATTATTAACACATGTGCATTATTCACAATTATTAATACATTTGCATTATGCACAGTTATTAATACATTTGCATTATGCACAATTATTAATACATGTGCCTACGTTGGGTCAAATGTTACACTGGCATTTCTGCCATGTAACTTTAAATTGGGACTTGATGTGCTGGTAAATTGGATGCAAGCAAATAATCTAATAGTCAGTAAACTAAAATCAGACGAATCAATTAGTATTTGGGATCATTTCTGCAAAAAGGACCAGCCCATACATCATAAAATTTCAAGTATGAGGAAATAGAAATGTAACGCTTGTGTCGAAATGTATGGCTAATTAAAAATTCAGCGCCATGCAACTCCACTGTGATTCTCAGTGCGTAAAGAATAGAGAACATTTCAGACTTCTAAATATCGACAAAAGAAAATTGAAATCTTGAAAAACATCCGTTAGGTCCCTTTTGGCATAAATGATCTCATTTTTGACATAATGATTTAGTACTTTATTGGCTCTTTTAATTTTGAGGATTATTACTGAAAATAAAAACACAGCATGATAACCCTAACTCAACACAATTAATTTTATTTAATAAATTTATTAGTAATTCATAACCACTGAATCAATAAAAGTGACCACATAATTCAAGTTATTGTTATCGCGAAACTTCATGTTTAACTGCTGTTCAAGTAATTATAGCCCGTAGTCCCAGTGTAGTGTGTGTGAGGAGGGAAAGGATTATGAGGTCCCATAGTCCTGCTGTTCCAGTGTAGTGTGTGAGAGGAGGGAAAGGATTATGAGGTCCCATAGTCCTGCTGTTCCCAGTGTAGTGTGTGTGAGGGGGGAAGGATTATGAGATCCCGTAGTCCTGCTGTTCCCAGTGTAGTGTGTGAGAGGAGGGAAAGGATTATGAGGTCCCATAGTCCTGCTGTTCCAGTGTAGTGTGTGTGAGGAGGGAAAGGATTATGAGGTCCCATAGTCCTGCTGTTCCAGTGTAGTGTGTGAGAGGAGGGAAAGGATTATGAGGTCCCATAGTCCTGCTGTTCCAGTGTAGTGTGTGTGAGGGGGGAAAGGATTATGAGGTCCCATAGTCCTGCTGTTCCAGTGTAGTGTGTGAGAGGAGGGAAAGGATTATGAGGTCCCGTAGTCCTGCTGTTCCAGTGTAGTGTGTGTGAGGGGGGAAAGGATTATGAGGTCCCATAGTCCTGCTGTTCCAGTGTAGTGTGTGTGAGGGGGGAAAGGATTATGAGGTCCCGTAGTCCTGCTGTTCCAGTGTAGTGTGTGTGAGGAGGGAAGGATTATGAGGTCCCGTAGTCCTGCTGTTCCCAGTGTAGTGTGTGAGAGGGGGGAAAGGATTATGAGGTCCCATAGTCCTGCTGTTCCAGTGTAGTGTGTGTGAGGGGGGAAAGGATTATGAGATCCCATAGTCCTGCTGTTCCAGTGTAGTGTGTGTGAGGGGGGAAAGGATTATGAGGTCCCATAGTCCTGCTGTTCCAGTGTAGTGTGTGTGAGGGGGGAAAGGATTATGAGGTCCCATAGTCCTGCTGTTCCAGTGTAGTGTGTGTGAGGAGGGAAAGGATTATGAGGTCCCGTAGTCCTGCTGTTCCAGTGTAGTGTGTGAGAGGAGGGAAAGGATTATGAGATCCCATAGTCCTGCTGTTCCAGTGTAGTGTGTGAGAGGAGGGAAGGATTATGAGGTCCCGTAGTCCTGCTGTTCCCAGTGTAGTGTGTGTGAGGAGGGAAAGGATTATGAGGTCCCATAGTCCTGCTGTTCCCAGTGTAGTGTGTGAGAGGAGGGAAGGATTATGAGGTCCCGTAGTCCTGCTGTTCCCAGTGTAGTGTGTGTGAGGAGGGAAAGGATTATGAGATCCCGTAGTCCTGCTGTTCCCAGTGTAGTGTGTGAGAGGAGGGAAGGATTATGAGGTCCCGTAGTCCTGCTGTTCCAGTGTAGTGTGTGTGAGGAGGGAAAGGATTATGAGGTCCCGTAGTCCTGCTGTTCCAGTGTAGTGTGTGAGAGGAGGGAAAGGATTATGAGGTCCCATAGTCCTGCTGTTCCAGTGTAGTGTGTGTGAGGAGGGAAAGGATTATGAGGTCCCGTAGTCCTGCTGTTCCAGTGTAGTGTGTGAGAGGGGGGAAAGGACTATGAGATCCCATAGTCCTGCTGTTCCAGTGTAGTGTGTGAGAGGAGGGAAAGGATTATGAGATCCCGTAGTCCTGCTGTTCCCAGTGTAGTGTGTGAGAGGAGGGAGAGGATTATGAGGTCCCATAGTCCTGCTGTTCCAGTGTAGTGTGTGAGAGGAGGGAAAGGATTATGAGGTCCCATAGTCCTGCTGTTCCAGTGTAGTGTGTGAGAGGAGGGAAAGGATTATGAGGTCCCATAGTCCTGCTGTTCCCAGTGTAGTGTGTGTGAGGGGGGAAAGGATTATGAGGTCCCATAGTCCTGCTGTTCCCAGTGTAGTGTGTGTGAGGAGGGAAAGGATTATGAGGTCCCATAGTCCTGCTGTTCCAGTGTAGTGTGTGAGAGGAGGGAAAGGATTATGAGGTCCCATAGTCCTGCTGTTCCCAGTGTAGTGTGTGAGAGGAGGGAAAGGATTATGAGATCCCATAGTCCTGCTGTTCCCAGTGTAGTGTGTGTGAGAGGAGGGAAAGGATTATGAGGTCCCATAGTCCTGCTGTTCCAGTGTAGTGTGTGTGAGGGGGGAAAGGATTATGAGATCCCGTAGTCCTGCTGTTCCAGTGTAGTGTGTGAGAGGAGGGAAAGGATTATGAGATCCCATAGTCCTGCTGTTCCAGTGTAGTGTGTGAGAGGAGGGAAAGGATTATGAGATCCCGTAGTCCTGCTGTTCCAGTGTAGTGTGTGAGAGGAGGGAAAGGATTATGAGGTCCCATAGTCCTGCTGTTCCAGTGTAGTGTGTGTGAGGAGGGAAAGGATTATGAGATCCCGTAGTCCTGCTGTTCCAGTGTAGTGTGTGAGAGGGGGGAAAGGATTATGAGGTCCCATAGTCCTGCTGTTCCAGTGTAGTGTGTGTGAGGAGGGAAAGGATTATGAGGTCCTGTAGTCTTGCTGTTCCAGTGTAGTGTGTGAGAGGAGGGAAAGGACTATGAGATCCCATAGTCCTGCTGTTCCAGTGTAGTGTGTGTGAGGAGGGAAAGGATTATGAGGTCCCGTAGTCCTGCTGTTCCAGTGTAGTGTGTGAGAGGAGGGAAAGGATTATGAGATCCCATAGTCCTGCTGTTCCAGTGTAGTGTGTGAGAGGAGGGAAAGGATTATGAGATCCCATAGTCCTGCTGTTCCAGTGTAGTGTGTGTGAGGAGGGAAAGGATTATGAGGTCCCATAGTCCTGCTGTTCCCAGTGTAGTGTGTGTGAGGAGGGAAAGGATTATGAGATCCCATAGTCCTGCTGTTCCCAGTGTAGTGTGTGAGAGGAGGGAAAGGATTATGAGGTCCCATAGTCCTGCTGTTCCCAGTGTAGTGTGTGAGAGGAGGGAAAGGATTATGAGGTCCCATAGTCCTGCTGTTCCCAGTGTAGTGTGTGTGAGGAGGGAAAGGATTATGAGGTCCCATAGTCCTGCTGTTCCCAGTGTAGTGTGTGTGAGGAGGGAAGCAACTTCTACTGATGCTCCTGCTTTGTGAAGTGCATGCATCACGTGCGTTTCATAGATATGTGTGTATTGTGATTGTGCAACCTTTGTATCAATTACATCACATTAGAAAACAGCACATATAGAAAACACTCCCACAAGATATCAAGCACACACATGCACATGCACTGCACAAGCACACTGTACAAACCCACACACACATGTACAAACAAACACACGCACACACACATGTGTACAAACACACACATGTACAAACAAACACACACACACACGTGTACAAACAAACACACACACATGTACAAACAAACACACACACACACACGTGTACAAACAAACACACACATACATGCACCAACACTCATACACAGTGAGGTGCTTGTGTGGAAAAAAGCTACCCAAAAACTGTAGATGTTTGTGAGGTTTGGGCAGGAGTTGGAAAAGAAGAGATAAAACCAAATAAATAAACAGAACTGACCTTTTAACAGTGAATGTACATGTATCAAAGCATATTTCTCTCCGCACAACAAAATGATGTTCTAAATCTATTTGGACCAGTGCAGAACCACTGGTACCCAGAAAGGGTGCCAGTACCCAGACCTACAGAAGGGTACTAGTACCCAGACCTGCAGAAGGGCAACAGTGCCCAGATCTGTAGAAGGGTGACCTGCAGAAGGTTGCCAGTGCCCAGAATAATACTAGTACCCAGACCTACAGAAGAGTGCTGGTACCCAGACCTGCAGAAGGGAAACAGTGCCCAGATCTATAAAAGGGTGCCAGTACCCAGACCTATAGAAGGGTGACCTGCAGAAGGTGCCGGTACCCAGACCTACATGAATAGCACATAATCAATTCCTCATTGAGCAGCTTCAGCCAATCATATGCCAAAGTAGGACCTCTGAATACCAGTGTGACCTTCGACCTTGTATCCGAGGCACCAGCCATAACGATATGCCCCTATTAGTAGTGGCCATGTTTTTGTTGTGGATCTGGATTGAGACATGTAGGGTTGGTGTGTGGAGGATCGAGACATTTAGGGTTGGTGTGTGGAGGATCGAGACATGTAGGGTTGGTGTGTGGAGGATTGAGACATGTAGGGTTGGTGAGTGGAGGATTGAGACATGTAGGGTTGGTGTGTGGAGGATTGAGACATGTAGGGTTGGTGTGTGGAGGATTGAGACATGTAGGGTTGGTGTGTGGAGGATTGAGACATGTAGGGTTGGTGTGTGGAGGATCGAGACATGTAGGGTTGGTGTGTGGAGGATCGAGACATGTGTGGAGGATCGAGACGTGTAGGGTTGGTGTGTGGAGGATTGGTTGGTGTGTGGAGGATTGAGACATGTAGGGCTGGTGTTTGGAGGATTGAGACATGTAGGGTTGGTGTGTGGAGGATTGAGACATGTAGGGTTGGTGTGTGGAGGATTGAGACATGTAGGGCTGGTGTGTGGAGGATCGAGACATGTAGGGTTGGTGAGTGGAGGATCGAGACATGTAGGGCTGGTGTGTGGAGGATCGAGACATGTAGGGTTGGTGTGTGGAGGATCGAGACATGTAGGGTTGGTGTGTGGAGGATCGAGACATGTAGGGCTGGTGTGTGGAGGATTGAGACATGTAGGGTTGGTGTGTGGAAGATTGAGACATGTAGGGTTGGTGTGTGGAGGATTGAGACATGTAGGGTTGGTGTGTGGAGGATCGAGACATGTAGGGTTGGTGAGTGGAGGATCGAGAAGTGTAGGGTTGGTGTGTGGAGGATTGAGAAGTGTAGGGTTGGTGTGTGGAGGATCGAGAAGTGTAGGGTATGTGTGCGATACCTTGTGGTGAGATCATCACTCGTGACATTGCGGATGATGCCATCGCTCGCCACAACACATGGGGATATCACATGGGTGCAGTCTGGTGGTTGGATTGACTAGTGTCCACATGCTTTGATAAAAATACTTATACACTGTAAGACATGCTTAAAAATAATAATCTATGACCCATATATATGCAAAATTGCATATATTTGTCCTTTACAGCCCTGCTTATGGGATGTGTACTAATAAGACATGCTTAAAAATAAAACTCAATCAGTGTGGGTTGTGCTGCCCTGCTTATGGGATGTGTAACTTGCTTGGTCATAGCCATTGGTAATAATACCATGGTTATGTACCTGTAGATGCTTGCGTTGCACTTTAGTGCTTACATTTGTATGTACTAAAAATGAGTCCTATTTTTTCTTCATACTTCTGTCACTACTTTTTCTTTATCTCTCTCCCATCACCTCTTATTCCATCACTCTCTCCTTACCTCCATCACTCTCTCCCCTTACCCTCCATCACTCTCCCCCTTACCTCCATCACTCTCCCCTTACTCCATCCTCTCGCGCCCCGGACCGCCAGCACGCGCCCGGACCGCCAGCACGCGCCCAGGACCGCCAGCACGCGCCCCGGACCGGCAGCACGCGCGCCGGACCGCCAGCACGCGCCCCGGACCGCCAGCACGCGCCCCGGACGCCAGCACGCGCCCCGGACGCCAGCACGCGCCCCGGACCGCCAGCAGCGCCCCGGACCGCCAGCACGCCCCGGACCGGCAGCACGCGCCCCGGACCGCCAGCACGCGCCCGGACCGCCAGCACGCGCCCAGGACCGCCAGCACGCGCCCGGACCGGCAGCACGCGCGCCGGACCGCCAGCACGCCCGGACCGCCAGCACGCGCCCCGGACCGCCAGCACGGCCCCGGACCGCCAGCACGCGCCCGACGCCAGCACGCGCCCGGACCCAGCACGCGCCCGGACCGGCAGCACGCGCCCCGGAGCGCCAGCACGCGCCCCGGACAGCCGACGCGCCCGACGCCAGCACGCGCCCCGGACCGCCAGCACGCGCCCCGGACCGCCAGCACGCCCCGGACCGCCAGCACGCGCCCCGACGCCAGCACGCGCCCGGACCGCCAGCACGCGCCCCGGACCGGCAGCACGAGCCCGGACGCCAGCCGCGCCCGGACCGCCAGCAGCGCCCGACGCCAGCACGCGCCCCGGACCGCCAGCAACGCGCGCCGGACCGCCAGCACGCGCCCCGGACCGCCAGCACGCGCCCCGACGCCAGCACGCGCCCCGGACCGCAGCACGCGCCCGACGCCAGCACGCGCCCGACGCCAGCACGCGCCCCGGACCGCCAGCACGAGCGCCGGACCGCGCACGCGGGCCGGACCGCCAGCACGGGCCCCGGACTCCAGCACGCGAGCCGGACGCCAGGCACGCGCGGACCGGCAGCACGCGAACCGGACGCCAGCAGAGCCCCGGACCGCCAGCACCGCCTCCGAATCAGCACTCTCTCCTTACCTCCATCTCCCCTTACCTCCATCACTCTCCCTTACCTCCATCACTCTCCCCTTACCTCCATCACTCTCCCCTTACCTCCATCACTCTTTCCTTACCTCCATCACTCTCCCCTTACCCTCCATCATCACTCTCCACCTTACTCCATCACTCTCCCCTTACTCAATCACTCTCTCCTTACCTCCATCTCTCTCCCCTTACCTCCCACCCTCCCTAGATTCACAGTGGAGCTGTGTGACACAGTAAGGATCCTCAAGTTGGAGTTGGGTTGCTTTGAGCTCTTCTCTTCCGTTCCGGAGACATTTCGAGTGTACAGTTCAGAGAGGTACATAGGTAGTTATTTGAGGGAGAGGAGACTGGAGTGTGCAGGGAGGGAAGGGGAGGAGACTAGGGAGGGAGGAGGGAAGGGGAGGAGACTGGAGTGTGCAGGGAGGGAAGGGGAGGAGACTAGGGAGGGAGGAGGGAAGGGGAGGAGACTAGGGAGGGAGGAGGGAAGGGGAGGAGACTGAAGTGTGCAGGGAGGGAGGAGAGAAGGGGAGGAGACTAGGGAGGGAGGAGGGAAGGGGAGGAGACTAGGGAGGGAGGAGGGAAGGGGAGGAGACTAGGGAGGGAGGAGAGAAGAGGAGGAGACTAGGGAGGGAGGAGGGAAGGGGAGGAGACTAGGGAGGGAGGAGAGAAGGGGAGGGTACCTAGGTGTGGAGACAAGGTGTCTGTGGGAGAGGTGGAGACTGAGGTGTGAGAGGGAAGGGAAGGAGACAGGTGTGTGGAAGGGGATGATAAGGAGGGGACTGAGGTGTATATCGGGAGGAGAGGAGACAGGGGAGAGGAGAAGGAAGGAGGCTGAGATGCAGGGGAGGGGAGGGAAGGAGATTAAGTTGTGTTGTTTGTATTAGTGTATTTTGCTACAAGAGGGGATAAGGACAGGGAGGAAGGGGTTGGGTGTGCAGGGTGTTCTGAATGAGAGAAGCTTCTGAAGAGGCATGAGCTGTGAGGGAGGGAGGAGAGGCAAATGTGAGGATGTCCTAGAGAGGGTGGAAGGTACGACATACACTGTAGTGTGTACCTGGACATCACCCTGTTAGTGTGTGCATGTACCTGGACATACACTGTTGGGTACAATGTAGAACTCTGATACATACAGTACTGTGCACCTGTATGTACGCATGTGTGCATGTGTGTGTTTGAATGTATGTACTGTGTGTGTTGTGTGTGTGTGAGTGTGTGTACATGTACCAGTACGTGTGTATTGTGTGTGTGCATGTGAGTGTGTATGTGAGTGTATGCTATTTTTAACAATTTGTGTGTGTCATATTTTTAGCAAAGTATGCAATTATTTTAAAATTGTATAGCTCCTTCCGGTAGCTGTTGTATGGTCAAAGGGGCAATCTCTGCTACAGTACAGGTCTTCACATGATCCACTTTTCAATAACATGATGCAATCCACATTCCATATCACATGGTCCACGTTCCATTCTGTCACACAATTCCCATTCCACATACCTTGACATTCATACGTCTGCAGGCAGGATCACATGATTTTTTTACACCATATTTATTCCAATCCATTGCTCCTTGATCATGTCCAGCTTTTGTACTGCACACGTGGTGACATCTATTCAAATACAGTGTAAAATCCATTTATGTCCAGATTTTCTACCACGGGTGGCAACACTACACTATTGGCACACGTGCCATGTGCAAATAACTCGGAGGAAACATTTTTGATCAGGGATCATGTCCTGTTAAGAGCAGTTATTAATGTACAATTATTAATATTGGCCATTGTTCTTATTACATTATCCGTTTGTGTTTTGAAAGCATTGCAAAGTAACATTTGGTCCAATGTGGCAGCGAAATTGAATCTAAAGTTGAAAACAAAAGATATAACTGATGCACACAATATCAATATCAACATAGACTGTTTTGAGAGCTGCTGTTGTCATCAACAACCTGGTTAGTACCAAAAGCATTGGTGCTTTTCACATACAGGGATACGTATCACACATGGGTATGTGTGTACAACGTGTACAGGTTGCAGAAGGGCAGAAGGTGGGACCATACATGTTTGGCACCTTCTGCAGGGATAGTCCACATTGCTGTTGCAGGTCCCAAAAGGTTGCAGACATATTGTATGTCATTTGATAACACCATCACAGGCTGAAGGGGACTTACTTTGGAGGGGAGGGGAGGGGAGGGGTAAGAAAGGAAGTTGTGGATTTTTTTTGCTGGTTTCTGGTGCCCTGTGCCCAATTAGAGAGGAGGGAGGGAGGGGTGAGAAGAAGGACAGTTATTTTGGTGTGGGTCATTGCTATGTCTATTTTTGTGTGGGTTGTGGATTTTCATCAGAGTCATCACCTATTGTTTTAGTGACAGTGGTGAATAATTAATCTTCGCAGACACATTTTTGACCTCATCTGTGCACTAATGTAATACTGCAACTACACATGGGATGTGTGTGCTATACCTCTACATGTATCTGTGCTATGTATCTGTGCTATGTCCCTACATGTATCTGTGCTATACCTCTACATGTATCTGTGCTGTACCTCCACATGTATCTGTGCTGTACCTCTACATGTATCTGTGCTATGTCCCTACATGTATCTG
>JABACO010000014.1:1217045-1222245 GCA_013339895.1 Ephydatia muelleri
TTATTGTGTGAGTGTGTGTGTGTGAGTGTGTGTGTGTGTGAGTGAGTGTGTATGCCCAGTTCCCAGTTGGCAATGTTGATTTGGCCTCCTCTCCTCCTCCCCCCCCCCCCCCCCCCATCACATTCTTCTGCTCCCTCCTCATTCTCCCCACCCCTCCAGGTAGAAATGGTTTCACACTATGGCAACGAGCACTACTGTCCGATCAGCGTCTTCAGAGTGATTGGAGCATCCCTTGTGGAAGAGTTTGAGTACTCAGAGGCACGCAAGACAATAATTGCAGCTTCAAGCGACGATGAGTCAGGTGAGCCGGTGTGATGTCATTGAGTCGAGTGAGCAAGTGTGATGTCATATATCCGTACAGTAGGTTGGTCTTCTCTGTTCTCCTTTTTTTTTTTTTTTTTTGCTGCACTAGAATCTGGTAGGGTGTTGTATAAAAAAATGTCTCTAATCGGTCCAGTTTGAGGTCACAAGTAGCAGGCAACATTCTTACGCATTCCTCCATAATAAGTACTCATATTTGCTACCTTTTGAAACCTTCTAATGGTTTGACCACTGTCACCACCACTGGTGGGGTGACACCCTCTGGCCCAGGTTACGTCTAGCATTGTCTGGTTTGCTTTCAAGGAAGTGGCCTTGTCAAGTCTCTTTGGGGTTGATGCGCAGTAGGAGGTGGTACCTCACATTCAATGTAAGGGTGCCAGGCGCGACCTGTGTATTGCATAGCTTTGTAGCCTGACTCCCTCTCCTTAGTACTTCCCTCCTCTCTTATCTCATTCCACCTTTACCCTGACCCATTGTACATTATGTTAACGAACGTCATGATCTGTGAGTACAGTGTGTGTGTGTGTGTGTGTGTGTGTGTGCATGTGTGTTTGTGTGTGTGTGTATGCATGTGTGTGTGTGTGTGTGTGTGTGTGTGTGTGTGTGTGCCACAATGTTACATGCGGCTCCCTCAGTATGCATTGGGAAGACTCCCAGCAGCATTCCAGGCCAATTGCTTTCTAGTGAGCCTGTTGCTCTCTTCACTCTGAGAGCTGCACCTTTCGGCACTTTTGACCCACTTACGCCCTGTTAGCAACAAAGTCCCGCCAGTCGCACTGTCTACATTCCCAAGTTCATCACCCTATCACCTAGGTGAGCTTATGGCATGCCTCGGCCTTTTTAAAAGAAGCTTTCAAGAGACCCGCCCCTCTCATTTACATGCCTGCTTTATTCCCATCTGCGGTGCATTCCTGAATTAGCTGTGAGGAGATTGAGTGACGTTCCCTGTTAGTAGGGTGAAGGGGGTGGAGGACGGATGTTGATATCACTCCCCTGGTTTCTGTTGTGGCGCTTTGAATGGGCTTCTGTGGATGGCTCGTGCTGTTTGTTCTTGATTGGGAGGTAGGGGGGAGGGTGGAAGAGTAGGGAGTGTTCTGGTCAAGCTGCTGTGAAATGGCACACTGTGGGGAAGTGTTGGGGTGGATGTTGCCAAACTGTGTCATGTGTAGCAGGTGTTGAGGTTATAATAGACGAAGCGTGCACTCAGTTGTGTTGCATATCAACTGTGAGGTTTGAGTGTTTGCGTGCATTTGCTATGAGAAAGGACATGCAACTGTGTGTATTTTTAGGTTGCAAGTGATGTGAATGAGAAAGGACATGCAAGTGTGTGTATTCAGGTTGTGAGTGATATCTATTTGCTATGTGAAAGGGCTTGGGCTAAGTACTGGATTGCGAGTTATGTGTATGCGCTATGAGAAAGGACATGCAAGTGTGTGTATTTTTAGGTTGGATTGCAAGTCAAATGTGTTGCACCTGTACGTACACGCACAGGTGGTGTGTGTATATTTTCACATGACCTACCTTTCCCCTCCCCCTCCTTCGTGGCGGGTCAGGTTTACACAGATGCGCTTTGTCCCCCGTGCGTGAGTGCGCTTGCATTTCACACATTCCACTTCGCCAGCTATGCGAGACATACAGGCTCCCTTTCAATGCGGCTTACTTTTTCAATTGGTGTTGGTCATGTTGCAGTCTGGCCTGCATAAAGCGATCACCCAAGCATTAATGCAGGTTGTGGGGTATGAATGCATGTAGAGTTACACCATCCAGAATCGACCTCAATGGAGAGGTGACCACTAAGGGCAGGGTTAGACCTTTTCTTTGTTTCCCTTTGCAGCTGTGCTCCACTTTGAGTAACCAGCGCCCACTTTGTGTGTGGACTGGCTTTGTAATTACCCATGCGTAGTGCTGGCCTTTGAGGCTACACTTATGTGGTCTAGCCTCCCTCCCATAATTGCTTGTATCTCATGGAGCCTTTGGGGCTACACACCTGTGGACTAGCTTACCTGTGGTCTTGCTTTGCCTTTTGAGTCTACGCTCCCCTCTCTCTGTAATTGACCATCTGTGGGGGCGTGGATGTCGTTGTGATAACAATCCCTCCTGAGATCCAGTGCACCACATCACTGCTACCTCATTAAAGAGTGAGACCAACAGACCATGACCGCGCACACATGTCTGTGCAACCACAACCGCACTCACATGCCCGCACACACACACACACACACACACACACACACACACATACTCATGCGCACATTCACACACACATTCACACACAGACATACTCACACACACATTCACACACATACACACAGACATACTCACACACACATTCACACACATACACACACATATGCATTGGATGCGCGCACTACACAAATGCGCACAGCACCATAAGTTATAGTGAAGAATGCAGAGGCCTTGCACTGTACCAGAAAGGAAGGTCACATGCCCCATACCGTTGCCATGGTCCTCCTCCTCCAGGTCACATGCCCCATACCGTTGCCATGGTCCTCCTCCTCCAGGTCACATGCCCCATACCGTTGCCATGGTCCTCCTCCTCCTCCTCTGATCATCATGTGACTTGGCGCCATGTTTCCTGCTACCCCATCTGGGACTTGCAACTTGGCACTATGCTTTTATTGGGCACCTCCCTCTTAGTCCATAGTCACCCACCTCTTGTTTGTTGTCACCTCTTGTCAATAGTCCCTGGGGTTGTTGATGGTTGGTCACCTCTTGTTGATGGCACCTGGGTTTTTTGATGGCACCTTGGGTTGTTGATGGCACCCGGGGTTGTTGATGGCACCTGGGGTTGTTGATGGCACCTGGGGTTGTTGATGGCACCTGGGGTTGTTGATGGCACCTGGGGTTGTTGATGGCACCTGGGGTTGTTGATGGCACCTGGGGTTGTTGATGGTACCTGGGGTTGTTGATGGCACCTGGGGTTGTTGATGGTACCTGGGGTTGTTGATACTCAAGTCTTCTTGCTCTGTGGGTTGTATTCTACTTCCTTATGCATGTACAAATACAAGTACTCTCTTGTTGACAGGCTTTTCTACTTGAAGCACTCTCTTGTCTTGAAGTACTCTCTTGTTGACAGGCTTTTCCTCAGTTGTTTACTTGAAGCACTCTCTTGTCTTGAAGCACTCTCTTATTGACAGGCTTTTCCTCAGCTGTTTACTTGAAATGTTGTTAGATTTTTTGTTTCTAAATGGAAATTGAAATGATAACATTTGATTCCCATAAAGCTTAAGTTTTCATTCTAAACTGTGCCAGAAAGAACGGTACACTCATTGCATGTCGACGCCTGCGCAAAATGGATGTATGATGGCATGTTGATTCTTCAGAAATAGTCTGTCCTTTTTTTATTTTGAGCGTACCCGATTACCCTCTATCCATTAGTCCATTCCACACACCCCATTGCATATGCCACCATCTCTTGTGTGTGTTACGTCTTGCACACACCCGTAGACACGCATGGCTTTTGTTGCATACAGGATAGGATACGGTGCCACGGTTCTACATCCATGAGCCAATTTGGCTCCCTACTTTGATACAGGATAGTGCTGTGTAATTTCATCACCCCATACAGGTGCAACAGCCTCATGATGGCATCCATTGCATCCTACAGTACCTCTGTAGCAGTCACACAAGGGTGGTCACTTTAAATACAGAGGTGGCTGCAAATACAACAACAGTGTAGATGCACTCATTCAGCATATGGCATAGCACAAATTGGGACCGTCCAGAACTAACGACACTGGTGGGGGGTGTGGGGGTTCAAATTCACTGCTTTTATCAATGGGGACTGCTCCTCTGTCTACCTTTTCGTAGTGTGGGACGAAATGGGGGTAGGTGGGTGGTATGTGGTGCTTTGGGCAGCTCACGTTGCAAGTGTGACTATGTCTCTGAGCCTTGGCCCATGGGAGCTGCTGTGGTTTCATTCACAACTGGATCCTGTTACCCTCAGCACACCTGTGTTTGGCAACAAATCAGGCAACAGCTGGGAGGTATCAGGACACAGATGAAAGGGAGGCTCTTGAAAGCCAAGAAGTGTGTCCAATTTACGCCCGCTCGCCTCTTGAGTGTTTCTGTTTGCAATGGCTGGTAATGCATTCACCGGTGGTGGTCTTTGTTGTGGGCAGGATCTGTGGGCTGCCATTATCATACAGAAGAGAGGATGCAGCTGCTGTCCTCCATCCTTTTTTGCAGGGATGCATGGATGGGGAGGATGTGGGGAGGGGGTAGCTGGTAGTGGGGAGAGGTGGCATATGGATGTGTAAGGCTAGGGTGTGGAGGTGTAGGCTGGGTGTGGAGGTGTAGCTAGGGGTGGAGGTGTAGGCCTAAGGTGTGGGATTGTAGGCTAGGGTGTGGAGGTGTAGGCTAGGAGGTGAGGTGGAAGGCTAGGGTGTGGAGGTGTAGGCTAGGGTGTGGAGGTGTTGGCTAGGGGTGGAGTTGTAAGGCTAGGGTGTGGAGGTGTAGGCTTAGGAGGTGGAGGTGTAGGCTAATGGTGTGGAGGTGTAGTCTAGGTTGTGGAGGTGTATGCTAGGAGGTGGCAGGTGTAAGCTAGGAGGTGGATGTGAGGGCTAGAGGTGGGGGTGTAGGCTAGGGATGTGAGGTGGTAGTCTAGGGTGTGGAGGTGTAGGCTAGGAGGTGGATGTTTAGGTAGGAGGTGGAGGGGTAGCTAGGGTGTGGAGGTGTAGGCTAGGGGTGGAGGTGTTAGGCAGGGTGTGGAGGGTAGGCTAAGGAGGTGAGGTATAGAGGCTAGGGTTGTGGAGGTATGCGCGTGTGGAGGTTGTATGCTAGGAGGTGGAGGGTAGGCTAGAGTGGTGAGGTGTAGGCTAGGGTGTGGAGGTGTAGGCTAGGGTGTGGAGGGTAGGCT
>JABACO010000014.1:1223245-1251898 GCA_013339895.1 Ephydatia muelleri
AAAGCTCGGGATAAGAGACGGGTGTTGACACTGGATTCGGATCGAATGTGGGTGAAAAGATGACCTAGTTTGTACCCTAAACCCTAAACTCTACTACCCAAAATACCTTAGTCCCATTAATCGCTAGCTATCGTAGCTAACTGCAGGAAGTTAGAAACTTTTATGTGACACCATTGCATAACCTTTTTTATTTTTTATTTTTATTTTTGATGGTACGGTGAATAACCATACAAGGAAATGGAGGGTAAATCAGTTGTTATCTATAGTGGTTAGTTATCTACAGTGGTTAACTTTGATATTGATAATATCCAGAGGGATTTATTTGGTTCCCTGATATAGCATGATTATTAAGCATGATTATTAAATGAAATAATATGTAACATCAACTCCCTCTCACAAGACTTAACTCAATTCCAACCCCACTTCCTCATTTGAGGAAACCCAGCAACTATCTCATTGGACCTCCATGCTCCTTTAGATTACTACACACACACATACACACACACAGGTACACATACACACACATGCACTCACACACAATCAAACACATGCACATACACACCCTCTCTCTCTCTCTCTCTCTCTCTCTCTCTCTCTCTCTCTCTCTCTCTCTCTCTCTCTCTCTCTCTCTCTCTCTCCCCCCCCCCCCATATCTTGGTTACACATGTACATGTATCCTACACCAACTGTGGTTGCACGCAGACATCTGTGTGGAAAGTTTTGCTGATAAAAACCATTATGACTTGTCTCTGTGTACAGTAGACAGAATCACAGCTGTCAATTCAATGTGTTGGCATGGGAACCCGACATTGCATGTGGGAACCCCCCACAGGTGCTCACATGGCTCACTAGACTAAGAGGCCAGCCTGTACCCAGCTGTGTGTGTGGCGTGTGTGAATCATGCCAGTCAGCCAGCAGCTGTGTTCCCAAACACCTGAGCATCACAATGACCGCTCTTTTTTTGAATAAACGTTAGCACATTGAGGTTCACATCACAAATTCACCACAAAACCCAGATGTTTTGAAATATGGTTTCACAGAGCAAGTCTTATTGCATCATGGGACTGAGCTGTGAATACATCAGGACTTAAAACCACTTTGTTATGCATACAGGCAAATGGACCAATCCAAGTACATCCCCTAACACCTGCTCCCTTCTCCCCCTCCAACACCAATGCTCTGATCACCTCCCTCCAAGTGACATGGCACAGCCTGCTCCCTTCCTCCTTCCCTTCTCTCCTTCCTTTTCTCCTCTCCTCCCTCCTTCTCTCCTCCCTCACCTCCCTCCTTCTCTCCTCCCTCGCCTCCTCCTCTCCTCCTCCCATCCTTCTCTCCTTCCTCCCATCCTTCTCTCCTTCCTCCCCCCTCCTCTCCACCCTCTCCTTTATGCTCTCTGCCTCACCTGTTCACTGGTCGAGTTGGTGTACTTCCTCACATCACTGACTGTGATGTCAGCGTCATCGTCAGCAAAGATCGCCATGACAACATGACACTCTTCTTCAGCCTCATTGAGCGCTTCAAGGGAGACCTCAAGTCCCTTTTGATAGTCAGCTGACCCACCAGTGGAGGGAGGGGGATTGGAGGATGTGATGAGACTGTCCATACTCTACAGTGGAGGGAGGGGGATTGGAGGATGTGATGAGACTGTCCATACTCTACAGTGGAGGGAGAGGGATTGGAGGATGTGATGAGACTGTCCATACTCTACAGTAGAGGGAGAGGGATTGGAGGATGTGATGAGACTCTACAGTGGAGGGGAGGGATTGGAGGATGTGATGAGACTGTCCATACTCTACAGTGGAGGGAGAGGGATTGGAGGATGTGATGAGACTCTACAGTGGAGGGGAGGGATTGGAGGATGTGTTCTCATTGTTGGTGGGAGAAACAGCAGTAAGGACAATGCTTGTCTACCAGCTGTAAGGCCAACTCTGGAAACAGCTGTACGGCCAACCAGTTGTGTCTGTGCTTATGTAGGTGAGCAAAAAATAAGCATAGACAGAGACTTTACTATTACATGAATAGGGCAAAGAAATAGAAAATCAACAAAAAATAGACGTCTGGACTTGCTTTGAGCCCAACCCTCTCACACCGGTCCCCAGCCCCCACACTGGTCCCCATCCCTCCCTCACACTGGTCCTCATTCCTCCCTCAGACTGGTCCACCCACCCCCTTCCACAATTTCCTCCCTCCACCTCCTCACCAGAATATTCTCACGTGATGCTCTGGTTCGGTTGAGGCATCCGAATGGTCTAGGGTTACCATCCACCTGCAAGGGAAATTAAAACAACAGCTGTCAGTGACGCCCAATTACAGACCATGCAGATTACCAATTACAACCCAGATTGTAATTACAGCCCATTCAGATTGCCAATTAGAGCCCATGCAGCTGTACTTAATCCTCACACGTATCACATAGAAGAAGTCGTTTTCAGTAAGTGTTTTGAGGAGCTCCACAATCGTGAGTCTGGCCAGCAGGGACCTGAAGCCAGTCATTGTACCACTCCTGCAGAATGATAGGAAGGGGAAGAGGGAGGGGAGGGAGGAGAGCAGGAGGGAAGGAGAGGAAAGGGGAGGAAAGGGGAGGGGAGGGGAGGGGAGGGGAGGGGAGGGGAGGGGAGGGGAGGGGAGGGGAGGGGAGGGGGAGGGGAGGGGAGGGGAGGGGGAGGGAGGGGAGGGGAGGGGAGGGGAGGGGAGGGGAGGGGAGGGGAGGGGAGGGGAGGGGAGGGGAGGGAGGGGAGGGAGGGGAGGGGAGGGAGGGGAGGGGAGGGGAGGGCGGAGAGGGGAGGGTAGGAGAGGGGAGGGAGAAGCAGGGAGGGAAGGAGAGAGGAAAGGGGAGGGGAGGGGAAGGGATAGATAGTGAGAAGATTGAAGGTAGACACTAAAAGCAATTAGATGATAAAGAATGTAAAAGGATGGAGGGAGGGAGAGAAGGAGTGAGGACACACACCTCTGGTGTACAAGCTATGAGGGGTGGTGTGCATAGGGAGAGGTGTGTGGGGTGGTGTGATAGGGAGAGGGTGTGGGGGTGGTGTGCATAGGGAGAGGTGTGTGGGGTGGTGTGCATAGGGAGAGGTGTGGGTGTGTTGGAGGGTGGTGGTGTGCATAGGGGGAGGTGTGGGGTGGTGTGCATAGGGAGAGGTGTGTGGGGTGGTGTGCATAGGGAGAGGTGTGTGGGGTGGTGAGGGAGAGGTGTGTGGGTGGTGTGCATTGGGAGAGGGCAAGAAACGGGTGAACATTGCAAGGAAGAGATGGGGGACCAGGTGTGAGGAGTGGGTGCACCTAGGGTAAAGTGCCCCTCCCCCTTACATGTCCAGCAGAATGACAAGATACACGCTTCCTTGTATGGTCTGGGTATACCTGTGTGTTGTGTGTGTGTGTGTGTGTGGGGGGGGGGTATGAGGTGGTTCAACGTAGAACAGAGGAGGAAGTGGCAGGGATGGTTTGTAAAAGCGGGATGAGGGAGAGAGGTTAAATCAACCTCATATGAAGTGCTCCTTACTCCTTAATAGAGCCCACCTACGCTTACCACGGGCGTAGCCGTGCGTCGTATGAATCGCCTGATTCCGCCGGACAGCGAGGGCACACATTAGACCGAACCCAATTGGACGCTGTGAAAGACAGACACCTTGAACTAACTAATGCAACTCACATGAGCATACAACGTTAACGTGCAAAATGGCATCAATACTTCACGTGTCCACATGTATTTGTGCCAATATCTGCAAATCAGTTTCGACGCAGAAATATTTTTGCATGAGCCTATCACATTTTACCAGAATATATTTTAATTAGATTTGATATAATGAAGACACAATTTTCTTGTGAACTGTCCCATATAATTTAATTAGGTTGTTTGGATGTAATATGATATCTGAAAATAAATCCACCTGAAATGTTATCACCCGGAAATGTTCTCAATAGAAAATTTCCCAAATTAGGGTATCTGCAAATTAGACACTTTCATTTCATGTCCAACTTTTTCCCTATGTGTGCGGGACTCACCAGGATAGTAGACCATGCTGCCATTGACACTTGCAAAGTACTGGTAAGAAGCAGTATCCCCGATGATGGCGTTGTTCCTGTTGGTCTTGAACAGGTCGCCCAACAAATCCATCCACTCCAGAGAGCACAAGGTCTCACGCCCTGTACAGTGGAGAGTGCTGTCACATCCCTCCCTCACCACTTTCCCCTCCCTCCCCCTCTACACATCCACACACACTCTTCACACCCACCTTTCACTAAGATGTTGATTGGAGTGTAAAGGGCCACTTCAGAGGTGTTGATAGCCACTTCAAAGTTGGGATGGCTCGTCAGTTGACTGTCAGAAAAGGTGCTGTCCCTCACAACAGTGTAGGCATCGCTGAGTGAGGACATGTTCATGCGACAAGCCAAGAAGCAAGCAGATGAGCCACTGCATTTGTCATAGCAACAAGGCTCTCCCCTCTTCTCTGCATAATGCTCCACCAACTGCCGGGCTGTACCCTAGCAATGAAAAAACAAACAAACAAACTTTGCATTGAGATGTTCACCAATTAGGATCGTTTCCGCGAAAAGGGACCTAACGCATGTTTTTTTTCAAGATTTCAATTCTAGAAGTCTAAAATGTCCTCTACACACACACACACACACACACACTGAGAATCGGAGTATCCACATGGAGTTGTAAGGCTCTGAATTTTTAATGACCCATACATTTCAACGCAAGCGTTACATTTCTATTGCACATACTGGAAATTTTATAATGTATGCGTTAGGTCCCTTTTCGCAGAAACGATCCCAAATATTAATTTAAAAAACACTAAGATACATTTATCTTTAGCATTATGTGTTATTTGCATCAATAATTTCAGACTATAATAAGCACATTTCCTCGATTTCCTCCCCTTTTTAAAGCACATACCTGGAGGCTTCACCTCACACACTGAATCCACATACTGATTACGTATGCAATACATCATATAGAACATGAACTGGCTGAGTTCTTTAGTGTGCACCCACTAGTGCCATGTAATGGGCACCCACTAGTGTCATGTAATGGGCACCCACTAGTGCCATGTAATGGGCACCCACTAGTGTCATGTAATGGGCACCCACTAGTGCCATGTAATGGGCACCCACTAGTGCCATGTAATGGGCACCCACTAGTGCCATGTAATGGGCACCCACTAGTGCCATGTAATGGGCACCCACTAGTGCCATGTAATGGGCACCCACTAGTGCCATGTAATGGGCACCACTAGTGCCATGTAATGGGCACCCACTAGTGCCATGTAATGGGCACCCACTAGTGCCATGTAATGGGCACCCACTAGTGCCATGTAATGGGCACCCACTAGTGTCATGTAATGGGCACCCACTAGTGCCATGTAATGGGCACCCACTAGTGTCATGTAATGGGCACCCACTAGTGCCATGTAATGGGCACCCACTAGTGTCATGTAATGGGCACCCACTAGTGTCATGTAATGGGCACCCACTAGTGCCATGTAATGGGCCCCACTAGTGCCATGTAATGGGCACCCACTAGTGCCATGTAATGGGCACCCACTAGTGTCATGTAATGGGCCCCCACTAGTGCCATGTAATGGGCACCCACTAGTGTCATGTAATGGGCCCCACTAGTGTCATGTAATGGGCACCCACTAGTGTCATGTAATGGGCACCCACTAGTGCCATGTAATGGGCCCCCACTAGTGCCATGTAATGGGCACCCACTAGTGCCATGTAATGGGCACCCACTAGTGTCATGTAATGGGCACCCACTAGTGTCATGTAATGGGCACCCACTAGTGTCATGTAATGGGCAATGGTTACGTGGTTTCAATGGATTAACCATAATTATTATAAAACCATTTTGAGGGTCACCGTATGGAACGGAACTTTGTTTCAGACAAAGTGCAAGATGGGAAGCCCTAGAGGTTTCATGATGTCACTGTTATCAGCCTACAAATTCTATTATTAATTCCTAAAGCGTATTTTACTTAAAGGACAAGTAAATAATTTCGTAAACAAACAAATCAAAAATCAAGATGAAAATATTACCCTCAAAATCAAACCTCAAAAGCCACTTCAAGGTTTACTGTATTTGATTTTGAATTGCATTCTAAATTAAATAAAATTCATTTTTGCAATTGTCTGACATAACATGCGACAAGCATGCATATAGAAACACAACACATCCATCCACACACATGCAAACATCCGCACACATCCACACACATGCACACATCCACACACATGCACACATCCACACACATCCACACACATGCACATCCACACACATACACACTAAACTAATTGCATACACAAACACAGACCTACCGTCAACAGTTCTTCCAATTGTCTGATTTCATTCGCTATATCCGAAGCAATCGTCTGAACCAGTTCAATACCACTAACATTTGATGCATTTGGCACAGGAGTGTGTGTCTGTGTACAAGTGATGTCACGAAACACAACCTCATGTTAATTTAATAACTTCCAGATGGTTAGAAAACTAATCAAAACACAATAAAAATTATTAATATTTGATGATCACTCACATTAATATAAGAAGTAATCAGTTCTGATTATCCAACAATAATTTATTTAATGGCTCGTGATCCTACTACCATATTTAATGAAATTGCATAAGTATAATGGACGATAAAGAAAGTAGAATGGACTTAAAAGATAGACAAAAGCAAGCTGAAGATAGTGAAAAGTTCCACAAATCTTCAAGAATTATGCAACCGTAAGTACCAAATTTGTTCAGGAGTAGGGCATTACATTTTTGGTTCTCTATTTTGCAATGTGCAGTTGGCAATACGGCTATAAAATTTCGTGGGCCTAATTTTTTTACGATAAGGATGTTTAAAATTACTTACAAGCAAATATATGGCATAGGTCTTGCAAAGTGAATTATAGATGCACACCACATTTCAATATTGAGAAAGGGTAAAGATGAGAGAGCTGAAAACAACATGAAGAGACTGATGGGAAATGTAGGAAAGGGTTAAACAGTCTAGCAAGGGCCGGCGCAACCCTTAACATGGACTTCATCTTTCTTGGTACAACCATTAATATTTACCAGCACGATCTTTAATGTGTACACAATACTTATCTAGCACAACAGTACAGCAGTGATTACAGTTATCTCCATAAAGCGATAAATGTAGAGAGCCTGGAGGAATTCCAGTCCCCAGCCTTTTTCACAAAAGTGTGAGGGGATGGACGATACGGTGATACCAGCATTCTGTGATCACACCCTCCACAGACAGTGGACAAGTAGAAATGACCACTTATTTAATCTCCACACTAGGCCTATTGGGGCATGTTCATTTTTGGGAATTCACGTGCACGATAAGTTTACATAGTGCTTGTTTTGTCTGTACAGTAGGGTATAGCTAAATGGTGCCTGGGAAATAACTGTAATCAAATGGGAGGCTGAACTGTTGTGCTAAGCTGTCATTTACATACAGCTTATTTTGTCTATACAGTAGGGTGTGGCTGAATGGTGCCTGGGAAATAACCACACCTACATTGAGTGGTAAAGTGGACAGTTTGCACTGGAAGATTACCAGCTAGACCCTAAGGCAAGCTGGCTAGACCCTAAGGCAAGCTGGCTAGACCCTAAGGCAAGCTGGCTAGACCCTAAGGCAAGCTGGCTAGACCCTAAGGCAAGCTAAACTCACTAGTACAGAATAACTGAGGGAAGGCGTGGTGACGGCAGGGGCGTGGTCACAGCAGGGTGTGTGCTAGTGGACCTTTATGGTGTCCATGAAAGGCTGGGGACCTCCTTGTTCTAATTTTCCAGTAATAGCAATTGCTTCCAATAGGGAGAGACTGGGAGTAAAGACAGCCTCGTGCCCACATGCAAGGCTAATTCCACTACTCAAAGGTAATGGAAGGTAGCCCTAAAAGACAACACCACTACACATTCAGCAACATTCATACCGGGTGTCCACGAAAGAACGCACCTAAATATTGAAAGCGCTTAAGTTTTGATCTAAGATTTGGAATCTATATTTTGGTGTGTTCTTTCGTAGACATCAGGTATAATTATAAGTGCTTGTACCGTGGACAGATAACGGAACAACGACGAATTCCCCAATTGCGTTGTATAGTTCAGAATGGTGGCGTTCGACAGTAGAGCGATGTCATCAAACCTGAGAGTCAAGCGAGGATACGTCAACCTGTCTCATCTCTCCAAACATTAATAATTGCATCATCATTCATGTCAAAACAAACAAATGCTCAAACAAGAACAAAAACAGACGCTAAATTAGTAGCAAAGTGAACATGCCGACCTACCAACTAGAGCCTGTTACTAGTGGCTGCAGAGAAAGTGACACAAGCAGATACGCCACGACACAACATCTGCTGCATGCCCCCATTTATGCGAATAACCGGAAAAGCTAACAATAATTTTACAATCGCGTGGTACATACAAGGCGCAATGAATAACTAATTATTAACACATGACGTCGTTGGGTCTTTAGAAGAAAACCTGCAATGCCAGCCAACGTCGAGATAAAGGCGAAACTGAGGAACAGAGAAGAGGTATTGGAGACGGCCAAAAAGCTCAGCGGCGGTAACGGTAAGCGGAGTTGTCGCTGTAACGTTGATAGCTTCAAGCCAGACACCTTACATGCTTTGCAGGTACTGTCCTAGTTCAGGAAGACACCTTTTTCAACTGTCCCAATGGAAGACTAAAGGTAAGGCGTTGTAGATTAGACTCCTCTGCCTACCTCCTTCGTACAAACGCGGACAGCTAAGGATGCAGACTGGCTGTCCCGGACAACTCATCTTTTACAGCAGAGAAGACATAGCTGGACCAAAGCTCAGTCAGTACAGGATAAGCAAGGTTAAGGTACGCAGTCTAGAGACTTTAAAAGCTAGCCTCTTCTGTTATTGTATTTAAAGTTGACCTTTTGTTCGGCGTTTCCACCCCCCAACACCTTTTCCCCCCGTAGGACGTGGACGATATGAAGACGACGCTGGAGCAAGCTCTGGGCATCATGGGTGAGTTATGTACGCGCGAGCGAGAGTGTGTTGTGGCCCTTGTTTGTGGCGTATCAACGACTCGCGTTTAGTCTCACTTGCACAGCGCAAACACACAACAACACATTCATGCTACATACGCATACCACACACTCGGCACACACAGTGATACATGCAACACATTGATACGTATTTTGGACTTCTTGTGACAATAGAATGGGCATTGTGGTACTTCACTTGGACACCAATGCTGGTTGGATTTTTGTGGCGCATATTGTGTTGTGGCTAAGGTTTCGCTATGGAGGCAACAAGCAGTCAGTGTTTCCAGGGACATTCATCACTAACTCGCTGCGATAGTTCCTCGCTGAATGTGTTCTGGTAGATACTGTTTTGGGGACTTGTAAAGTGGAGAGAGAGGCTAATGGAAGGTCCGACTTGGATGGAGGTTGCATGTTCCCAGCCGGGGAACCAAACTATGACATCGCCTGGGTATAGCGTTGCCTGCAGTGGCTGTAGAAGCTGTTGTGTGTGTGTGTGTGTGTGTGTGTGTGTGTGTGTGTGTGTGTGTGTGTGTGTGCATGAGTGTGTTGGTAAATGTACTGAATGGCACCATCATCAATCAGTGCCACCATTGTACACAGTTGTGGTGGGAAAGTACAGCAACCCAAAGGGGAAGCTGTGGCTTTGTCAGTGGGTAGTCAGTCATACACAAACACACTTAGAACACAAAGGCACATCTAGAGCACTTATACCACTGCCTTTGATGGTGGCACCACTGTTTATTCACTAAAATGTGACAATCAAGAAGTGAGAATTCCCTTTGCACATGGTGTATGTGTGTGTAATTAACTGGGCGTGCATAGCTTTTGCTTAGTTTCATAATAAAAAGTGACGATGTGGTATTTTTAGTTAAATTAAATATACAGACACACATGCAGGGATGGAAATAACGGTCAGACATTTTCCGAGCCATGTTATGTCTATGCAATTTCACCCTCGCTCAGACAATGTGTCTGATGTACATGTACTCTGTGTGAGCTAAAAACTTTGAACAATTCTTTTATTAGTATGGTATTTACATGTGTTGCATTGCCATTTTATTAACTGCAATACGAATAACCTAACTGCTTATAGAGCAGGCTCTACAGCTTAAAATGAAGCATGTGTTAGACGTGGGTAGAGCATTGGATCCGGGTACTGAAGTCAAGTAGGGCTAGTACAATATATCAGACGAAACTGTGGCTGAATTGCGAGACTCAGATGGATGCTGGATGTAAAGTTGTGAACATGTTGTGTGCAGTAGTGTTACAAAATAATATTCTCAGAATGGCTGACCAACCTGGGAGTGTGGCTGGCCAAAGCTCAGAAAATTGTCTGAACAATTGTCAATTCTCTTATTTCCACCCCTGCACATGTGCAAAGATCCATGGCTACCTTGTCATATCAAAAAGGGTGCTGTCTTGGGCTTACTACACAATGTTGTATTTACAGTGAGGCAAAAATCAATGTGAAGTTGGCTGACATGTGCACCATGGATACAGCTGTCATGTAATCTAGATGGATATGGTGGCATGCACATACACATGATACACAACACACACACATACACACCACAATGCACACACACACACACACACACACCAACATTACACACCACACAGGTGCAACATACACTTGTCCAGTTCCAGTGTCTTGTGCTGGTTGCCATGGTTACAGGATAAAGTCGCCATAGTTTCTCCCCCATCACCTGGACGGATAGTCTACTGGTGCACATGATGTCCATGTGGCGTTTAGCACCACAGGGGGGAAATCCCCAGTGCAACCACTCGTTGCCTGGGAATTCAAAAATAAGCATTGACACACCGTAATGCATGTCGAGGCGCCAATCCTTCTTGTAAATATACGAATCCTCGGGGGCGTTGGGGCTCGAATATGACGACCTCCCTCCCTCCCCCTCCCCCCCCCACACCGGTACTGGTACTAGTACTGTACCTGTAATTCTCCATTCTGGCGGGATGAAGCTTGGATAGCTGTAGTCGGTTGACACCAACCGAGCAGAATCGCGGCTATTTAGGAATATTCCGTAGTATGTCTCGTGCGCGGAGATAATGTCGGAAAAATCCGGGGACGTGGGCGTCGAGAATGTGGACGAGAACAATTCGTGACCCGAGAAAAGTCGTTCGAAGTAGTCGTGGCTCCATTTGTGGTTCGCGGGCCAACCCTTCGTCACCCCGGAAACAATGTACGGTTGTCCGCGGTGCATGCGTGACGTCACGAATTCTGGGGTGACCCGCTGGAGGGTCACACGTTCGACCTCGGCGATATGGTCGCTTTGGTTAAAGACGTTCCGGTAGCAGAAAGGATTCGACCAGTTGCCCTCGTGTGTCGTATCAGCAAGGCAGAGCGCCGCTACCAGTAACAGTACAGCTAGTAGAAACGTGGGTTTTTTGACCGTACACATGTTAACCCGTTGGACGCTGACTGCCGAATGAAGTCTTACGTAATGCTAAGTAACATTGCGTCATGAACTCGAAGCTAGTCGTGAACGTCGAATCGGTAAAAAAAAATTTGCTAGTCGTTTTTCTTATGAAGGATTTGTGAACTTTGTGGTAAATGTTGACGATCCGGCAGCATGGGATTTTACCGTAAAGTTAAGTACCGCGAATAAGGCTCCCCCTCCGCCCCCAACAATAAAAAATGGCTCGTGTTTAAACGTGCGCGTCTCCGTAACCTCGAAAGTTTCCTCAAACGTATTCAGCATTTCAGAAACAAAAATGGTACCCGTACATGATTATGAAAAAAGATACGCAGAAGCGTTCGCGTTTACAAAAATACGGACTTATAATTGTTGGGGGCGGAGGGGGCTTATTCGTGGTACTTTACGGTATAAGCGGGCGAAATGCAGTTTGTTGCTTGGAAGGAACGACTTCACCTGTTGCGCCAAAAGCACTGTAGCAGGTTATGTTTGGTGTGTTCACCAATGAGGTACGTCATAAATCTAGTCTCGTACCCAGACCCTTATTCCCACAGCTGCGGATGGATTACATCACCGCTACGGTGACACATTATATACCTAACCAATACCTACATGTAGATTGATAAATTTAACACCTCATTAACAGCAATATCTTCACAATGGTGGGCAGCTGCTGACTAGGATGACACATTATATAGCACTCATGACCTAACCTAAGGCAAATCCACACCTAAGCTTATTAAACTTCTTAACTACATTTTTGTATGCCAATCCCCTCAATAACAGGTATGAATGGACCCTTCTAGACGTCTCCTTCCATTGTTAGAGTTGTAGCGTGAATCCTGACTGCCACGGACCCTAGCTACAGTCAGTTGATCGTCCCCAATGAGGATATGGTGAAAGTGGCACATATTGATCTCAGCTGTTTCCTTACAACCACTGTCTCATAGACTTCTGTGGTTTTCACCATTGGAACATACTTGTGCAGCTGATCTAAAATATCCACCATTTCATTCAGCTTATTCTCATCTTTCAAGTATACACCAAGTGGAGCCTGTAGATTTAAACATGCTGTTAATGCTGAAGTCAATGCTTAGATCGCTAGTTATTAAATAACTACAGTATCAAGCATGATTGACCAACAAAATGAAGGGGGTAGGCCATTCATGCGGGCATAGCTTACCACAACAGACTTCATGGACATATGTGCAGTCCACTCATGTGTAATATGCTGATTGACATCAGCCAAGTGGCTCACAGCTGGCAAATAGTGGACCAATATGCGTTTCATCAATACTTTGAAGTTTTGAATCAAAGCATTTGAATCTGCTGCAGTAGGTAGAAACTTGTTGACATCTACATCCTCGGGATAAGTTAGCCTCGCTGTATTTGAGAGATGTTGGAAGGAGATGCGATCTTGCACCGCATAAACATTAAAGTAATGTAGTGATGCAGCTTGATGGTCAACACGCATATGCCTAGGCCTCACCGTCTTGTCTATGTTGTCACCAACTAACTTAAAACTTAACTGTGATGCAGGAACAGGAGCAGCACTTGGTGTGGAAACTGCTGGATCCAATAACCCTTCAACTGAGGCTGCAGTGTCTGTAGAGTCATCTGTACATACACTTAACCTTGAACTGGTATCATCATCAGCTAGATCAACACCTTTTAAAAAACAAAAGAAATGTGAATAATAATTCAATTTGTACACACAAATACTATGTGTACCAAATTTGCTGTCATCACTGAGAAATGACACATCAGGACTATCAGGTGATGTTCTTCCTTGTTCATGCTGAACAGGAGATGGTGGATAGTCAAACTGCTCTAAAGATGGTGGATAGTCAAACTGCTCTAAAGATGGTGGTGATATTGATTCTGCATCAGAAATGGAGTACGAAATTTCTGCTTCTGATTCATTTGACGATGAGAAAGTTTCATTCATGCAAGTTGCAGTTATATAGCACTGTTTGCATTGGGGAGGAGGGAGGAATGCGATAAGTAGATAATAAAATAGCTATGGTAACTTACACTGTATGGCACAATAAATGAAGAAAGTTCTTCAACCCATTTCTTTACAGCAACATCATGATCTCTTCCCATCATATCAATTGTCTTTCTTACAGTATTGCTTGACAGACAGACTCCCATTCTTTGCAATCTGGTATACACCTATGAATGATAATAATCATGAAGATTAAATCATTATGTATTTTTTACCTGCTGTCCTGCATGACCAGCGTATAGAATAACAGTTGGATTACAGTTAAGCTCTGGTGTGTTTTCATTAGCATGGCTACACACACAAGTGACACGACTTGTACATTCGCACTGGTTTTAGGGATGCATGCTTGCAGTATCCCCATGAGTACTACCAGTGCCTTCTGCTCAAGGGTGAGATAGAGTGAATGAAATGTCAAAGATTTTAAGGCTTCTATATCTCTTCTCACAACTGCAGGGTCTGAGCAAAGAGCTTTCATCTCATCATTAACGTCCCTTTGAGCAGTAGCTGCTTCCTCAGACCTTCATTATGTATCGAGTGCCATTCTGTTATTGCGGCTTAACGACATAGATACACGCTTTCTTGACGGAGTTAAGGTGTACTGTTTCTCATAGTCGTGATGAGTGACGAGAACCTGCATGGAGATATGTCATATACATATGAAAATGTGCAAATGCAACACACTGTACTCACCTTTACGTCTGACTCAACAGAAGTCTTCCGCTTTTTGCTAGACCCCGGCCTACTGCTACTGCATGGCGTCTAAGGACGAGGTGTTGCAAGGCAACTGTTACTGAGGGCAGACACAGAGGTGCAAAGCTGGCTATTCAACTCGCTCTTAGCGTTAACAAGTTGTTCTTTAAGAGTTGAGCATAGCTGCAGCGCGTTAAAGCACCTTTTTACAGGTGTACCCCGTTGCATATTCCTTTGCCTCTTGTTCGGTGTTTCCTAAATTGCACAGCAGTCTGATAAGCTGCGCGGTACAAAGACTAGAGTCCTGCGTATGCCTTCCCAATTGTCGTCTTTGCGAGCAGTCCGACACAGACACCGAACAGACTTTGCAGTGATTCATTCCGCACTTAATTACTCGATGACGACACTTATGACGACACAATAATTGGCATCCACGCAGCGGTCCAGCTGTGGGAATAAGGGTCTGGGTACGAGACTATCATAAATCGTCATCAATAAATAAGCAACCGTTGCTAAGCGCCATTTTGCCGCGGCTGACTAAATGGAACAAGTCCCGGACGGACGGCTGACCGGATTAGACCCCTGACGGTCACGGTCACGGCCAGCAATGGCCGGCATCAACCCTTTCCGGTCACGGCCATTTCTGACCGCCAAAACCGTCAAATCTCGAGTTTGGCGGTCACGGTCGGCGGTCAACCGTCAATGGCTGCGTGGAATTAAATACCTGTGCCGACTTGTATACATGTACGCGTCATCATGCGTGTAAATAATAATGTATTTTGTTTGAATAATGAGAAAGCATTCTGAACAGCTTAAATTAACACCGGGCACGAAAGGGTAGTTTAAACACTAAAGTTCTTATTACAACGTAACAGCAAAACTCTTTCTAGCCGGGCAGAGTCCATTCTCCATCTTTTGCGTTCAAGGATTAGCTTTAGCTGTGAAAAAACACGCTCTGATGGTGCACTTGATGCTGGAATAGCCAGATACTTAAATGCCATTTTAGAGACTGTGGGGAAATTCCCTTCATTGTTGCTCCACCACTCCATTACATCATTCGAACGCCAATTGGTAGATTCTGCCTGTAGGTATCTGCGAAACTCATCTTCAACAGTCTCCTTGGTGCTTAGCTGCCTCAAACTAAGATCATCATCATCTAAAACCTGCACATCGAAATCGAAGAATGCATCCAATGCAATCTTTGCTTCTATTCCTGTAGATTGGGCATTAGGCTGATCATCAGGAGCATCGGCAGCATCAATGTCCACACCAGCAACACTGAAAAGTTCTTCCTTGAATAGAGAATGGGCTTGTATTCTCTCAACACCAGACAGCCAAGACAAATTCTTATGTCCGGGATGCACAAGAGCTGCATCTGTGAGAAGATGTTTGGATGGCTGAACCCAGATTTGAGGGAAAGGTAGCACTCAAAAACTTCAGAAGGCAGCTGATTCCAATTTTGTACATCCAAATCCCAGGAAGGTGGAGGGCCAGCGTTGGAAAATGCTGAATTTAAGGTAGTAATTAACCTTGAAATGGCTACACAGCGTTGGGTATTTTTCACCTTAAAAAAAAACTGACATCTCTCGAAGTGGTTTCAGCAACTTGCAAAGCTTGGAGGCAGACTCCCATTGTAAAGCAGTTGGATCTGGCTGTATATTGAATTCCCTACACACATCCTTTATGAAAGGTTCTAGAGTTATGCATCGCTCTAACATGTAGTAGGTAGAGTTCCATCGTGTAATGATATCCTTGATCACTGTTAAGGCCACAGAGTGAGTGTATTTTCCCCATTCAAGCTGCTCATCATCACCAGCCAATTCAAGCATTTCCCTATCAGACTTGATTTTCTCTTTCTGCAGTTGCTTTAAAAATTCTAGTCTCTGAGAGCTGTTCCTGATAGAACTCACGAAATAAGTGAACAAGGTCACGAGTTGATGACTCTGCAACTTTTGTTCTGTCAGGGTCAATTGCACTTTTTACTACCAGGTTGAATGTGTGACAGGCACACGATGGATCTTCTTCAATGATGTCCTGTTCGACAAGTTGATTAACAGCTGCCCTGAAGTTTGCTCCATTGTCAGTGGTGATGCTGTCCAGTCTGGTTCCAAGTTGGTATTTCACATTGACACAATCTTTTAGTAATGCAGCAATGTTGTCCGCTGTGTGAGATTTGTTATCAACTTTGACAGCTAGAACAGCTGACACCAACTTCCAATTGAATTTTCCTGAAAGAGGCAAAGGCTGTTTGTCAATCCAGTGACCAGTCACCCCAACATAAGATTCACCAGTGTGAGCAAGAACACCGTCAATCATAAGGGAAATAGACGATGCACGCTTAGCCGAATCTCGGATCTAGGAAAATAAAATACATGAGTATACGTACCATTTTATGATTTTTTGAAGTATATACTCACCTTGTTTTCTACTGTGGCAGCTGCTGCAGCTTGTAATTCCGTAGTTTTGGTACGATGTGGTAGATCGAAACAACCACGCGAAATGAATTCAATGTACTCCCGGTATTCAGGTATGTCATTGACCAGTGGAGGCAAAAGTGCAGCACAATGTGCTTGAATCATCAAAGCATGTGCTTTTGTGTTCTCTTCGACGGACATACGGAGTGTGAAATGCTGAGTGATTAATTTACGTTGAAGGGGTTGAACAGGTTGAACTGCAGTACAGTCTGACGCTTCTTTCACGTCATCAGTATGGTCCTTCAGCTCTCTATGACACAAAAACTTATAACGTTATACACGTACATACAGAAACGGTACATGCTAAAAGCACAACTGACTAGCTAGGACAAAATGCATGCACTACATGACGTACAGGTTGTGTTCATCTTTCAGGTGCCTGGTCATCTTAGTTGTAGATCCATCAGCTCGGGAAATCCATATTATTTTCATATTCTGTTCACATAAGGCGCACAAAGCCCAATCATTGAACGTCTTCAACTCAACCAGATGGATGAAAAGCATTCTTTGAGTAGCTATCTGGTGGAGGCAGTTTGGCAGATGGATCAGTTTTCTTCCTCTTAGAATCGGGTTCTTTATGATCGTCGGCCATCATATATACAGCGCGGTGTACTGAAAATCTAGTCTATGCAACGGTCAAATCTTTGTATTTCAAAACTCCCACTTCAAACACGAACATAACACACGAATACAGAAATAGCTTTATATAATGTTTCTCTTAACATCCTTTGACCTGTATCCCACTAGTGTAGTTCTTCTTAACAAGTGGCAGGAAATGTGAGCCTGTGTGACGGGAAGACTACATGTAAATCAATTCATCACACCAAACAAGGGGTCTATTCAAAACACTTTATGGCCATTGTGTTGCCTCTCACGTTATACACATGGGCTTATCATAAGCCGCTTACATGTATTTAACAAGCGGAGTATAAATCTTTATTATTATGTCTGTTAAAATTGTAGTTTAATTAACAATTAATTAACCGTGACCGTCAAAGACCGGCTCATATTTTTGACGGTCAGCCGCCAAATATATGACGACCACTGTGCTTCCCGGCTCAGACGGCCAGGCATGTTGGCGGTCCACGATCACTGACGGTCAGCACAAAAATCGGCAATTTTTGACGGCTGCCGGACGGCCACGGCTGGCCGCGGCAACACTGATTACAAGGTAAAATTGGAGCTGGTTGGTGCGCTTGAAGACCCGTATGAGAGAGGCATTGTTAGTGTAGATTGGAATAATTGGCCTCAGGTCGAGTATCCTGATATTTACAGCTATCTAATTCAAACACCCAGCATTTACACTGGAGAAAGCCTTAAGGCCTACAAAAGTTTGGAAGCGTATAATTTATTCATTAACGATTGGGTGGAAGATATCACTGTTTATGCAATGTCAGGTACCTCTGCCACCAGTATTGCTATTGGAAGTGTAAAACATTCTCAGCGGCGTTCAAGCACTCCTTGCAAATCTTGGATAGCAGCAAGGAATGAAGGAACTATATTATGAGCAGGTCTGGGTGAAGCGTGCTCACATATAGGTGCAATTCTGTTTACACTCGACAAGAACACGCAGTATCAGAAGACAACAACATGTACTTCTTTACCATGCTCCTGGCTGCCACCAACATTTCAAAATGTACCATACTCAGAGCTGGCTATGATTTCCTTTGCTACACCTCAACATAAAGCGATGTAGAAGTGAAAAGGAAACAGAAGATACCAGCCCACAAGCTAAGAAGCAAGCCACAAAGAGAATACAGATTCCATCAGCTGAAGAGCTTGAAACTTTTTATTCAAGTCTGAGTAAATCAGGTATGCCTGTATTGCTTTCACTTGTACCAGGGTATTCAGAAAAGTACATACCACTTTGTGTCAAGGGTGTCTTACTGACCTTTTTAATAAAGAGAATCTTAATCTGTCACATGATGATCTTTTACTAATCTGCGAAGAGGTGTTCAACACATCCAAAATTACACAGGATGTTGCAAAGTGCATAGAAGAGCAGACACGGGAGTAAGCACAATCAAAGATTTGGTTTCAGCAAAGGGCAGGCCGTGTAACTGCATCTCATCTTAAAGCAGCTGTACGCACATCCATCAGTAAGCCATCACAATCCTTAATTAAAGCAGTTTGTTATCCTGAAAGTGTACAATTTAAGTCTAAAGGCCGGCATACACGGGTCAACTTTTGTTGATTTGTTGCTTGCAACAAGTTGATTGTGCGATTATGTGGTTATAGTTGACTGATGAATAGAGTTACGAACGTGATATATCATAACTGTGAAAATCGTGCGACACATCGTTTCAACAAATATGGATGTCGTTTCAACAAATATGGATATTGATGTCACCATGGGTAGAGCTGCTTGCACTGCTGTTATTATAGCCCTGATCATAAGGAAGCGACAGCGAAGAAGAAGGAAGCGAAGTATATGGGTAAGGGAGTGGATAAGACGTAGACATAAATATGGGGCCTACCACCACCTCATGCTAGAGTTGCAAGCTATGGACGTGTCCAGCTCCCTAGTGTACTGTGTTCTTATAGTTTTCAATTTCTTCATCACTTCTTCTTCTATTATCACACAATTGTATAACAGAAAATAGCGTGCTATATACATGCATGTATTACTGAATTTTAATTTATCTATTACAGTGTAATATAAGTACAAATAAGAATCGCAGTAACAAGTCTACATCTCTATTTCACCCAATAGTGCATGTAGTCTGTACATGTACGAGTCCTACACCGTACACGTTCAAGAATAATGTGCAGTGTACTACCGGTACCTGTCGCTGTTAATGCCGTAGCAATCTCCTGCATTGCACTCCTCCTTTTATCCCGGTTATGGTAGTCTTTACTTTTCGTGTTGTAGAGGCATTCCCTATTCTCTGTCTACTTTAGCATTACTCCATTGGAAGGAAGCCATTTTTGTTTTAATAAGAGCTAATAACAGCTAATAACAGTGCGGTACGCGGTACATCTCTTTGATGTAGCAGCAACTTGTTGCTTCAAATTAGGAAGGCTCTCTAATTTTTGGGCAACTTTCGACTTGTTGCTATCAACAAATCAACTCGTATCATACACGAGTCAACTCAAGTCGACCAAACCACTTAATCGCACAATCAACTTGTTGCAAGCAACAAATCAACCGGAAGTTGACCCGTGTATGCCGGCCTTAAGGCTACAAAGTGGGGATGTAAACATGAAGAACAAGCACGCATGGAGTATCAAAGTTCTACTCAGAAACATCACAACAATTTTTCCATTACAAATAATGACATGTTAACTACCCATTCATGGGGGCGTCACCTGATGGCATAATCAGTTGCACTTGCTGTGGAATCGGACGGAGTTCTTGAGATAAAATGCCTATTACTATCAGGGACAAGCACAGCTAAAGTTTTGCAATGCTCAGTATTGTGACTTTGTAGTTTGGAGAGAAGGGGAATTTGTGAAGCAACGTATATACCCCAAAGAATCGGGAGAATGGTTTTGTCCTGACTGCGAACAGAAGACAAAATAATATCACTAAGGACATATTGCATTGTATTCAAATCAATATGTTTGCAATCAAATTCAGTCATCAGTGTATACATCATTAATTAAATGATACAACAGAATCACAGCAATTGCACAATGCAGAACAAATAACAACAATTTTGTCTATACAGCTAATGTTCTCTGAATCACACATAATAAAATTTTGACTGCAGAGTCATATACTTCTGGTGAACCATTCCAATTACACGTTCAATATGAATGCGAATGCGAGATAACTGACGAGAAATGTCCACATCAGCTTTGCTCAGCTGCTTTTTTTCCCCGTGTAAAAGCAGGCAATTTTACCTCAGCACAGAAAAGACCAGCACTGTCATAGATGTTAAAGCCTCTATCTGCTAAGACTAAGTGTCTCCAGGTGACAAATTATCAAAATGCCACAATATTCTGTTAGGTATACATCAGACACCCTTCCACCCCAGCCTTTGGAAATGTAACTGATTGCACCTTGTGGGGATATTCCAATGAGAAACTTTACCGTATTGTGCTTCTTATAATTTGACCAGGTTTGGGCTCTTGCCATCAAATTAGTAGGCCTTTCAGTGAAAACTTCAAAACAATCAATGATTACAATGCATTTACTGAAGTGCTTCTAAAATCTATGGACATTGTTTTTAACACTTCTTCCCTGGTAGGCCATTTAACCAAAGGACCCAACGTAATATACAACACGTCTATCATTTTTTGAATATAGCGTGCTACAGTTGACTGATTCACACCAAACCTGTAGGCAAGGTCCTGATTTCCAGTGTTTAAACGAAGTTTGATCAAAACTAAAATAAATTGCTGGAAACAGGTAAGGGTGCTTTTATTACTGATTGTAATAGCTGGTGCTACCAATTTAAATACTGCCATTAATCTGTGAAAATTGGGTATTCCTTCACCTTAGCATCATCATTGTGAAACAGATGGCAGTTGTTTTGTCGGCTCTCTCCCGTGTGTGGTTCACAAGTAGTCGGTGCCGTTGCCAACTTCCGATAGCTGTAGCAAAGACTCTGCAGCATCCATTTTTTCTCTCTCATCCAACTTCCTTTTTTTCACCTCCAAAGTTCTGTGGAATCTGTTCATATCATGCACACGCTTCCTCTTCAAAGGGCTCTTCATGTGCTTGAATAAGGAAGGAACATAATCAGGGGATAGGAGGTTGTTGCTCTTTTCCCCCGAAACAAAGTGTACGTTACATATCCACGAGTACTCATTTGGAATCCAATCTTTGCGCCCCACTGCTGCTATCCACTGGGACTTACGTTCTTCATCTTGAGGAAAACGATAAAAATGAACGCCCGAACCTTTAATGAAACGATTACTGCATCCAACTGCACAACAAGCCTTGCCCATACTATTGTTTTTGACACTCAAAATGGCGGATAACACAAATAACGTCACTTCGCTCCGCCCATTGCACAACTTCTATTGAGCCATGATAAAGATTTATTTATAATTAATTTTTTCCACATACTGGCCTGCTGTTACGTTTTGATGGCGATTGGCCTTGTCAAACATCGACCATATGCGACGCCATGCGTATGGTTTGATCACTAGATGGTGAACTACGATTATTCTATGCTCAACTGGTTAGTAGAATCAGCAAACTCTCCATCGTGTGTACATTGTGCAGTTCCAGCATTGAAACATGTACACAAGCCCAAGTTCAACAGCACTAATACTTGCATTGATCTCTGCCCCTCCCCCATCCCATGTATGGAACATGACAGTAGGGCAGTAATGTACCTCTTATGGGCAAATAAGGAATTCCTTTCTACCATTGTCACTGGCAGATCTGCCCATTAGTACCTGCACACCTCACTTCCCTGTAACCAGTGAAATCTAGTTACGAATCTGATGTGATGGCGTCCTTGTTTTGTTCCTCTTCTAGGTTGTGTGCGTAAAACGAGGCTGCTTTTCATGGTGGGACAGACGAGGATACACATTGACAAAGTGGAGGGACTTGGGGACTTCATTGAACTGGAGGTGAGCACACTAGTCACTCCTGTTGTCGCTTCTGAGTGCAGTCTGGCACGAGCAAAGTTTTATGTGTGTGTGTATGTCTCTTTTGTTTATGTATGCATGCCTGTACTTATTGTGAGTGTGTGTGGTATGTGTGTGTGTGCAGGTGGTGATGTACCCTGAGCAGGAGCTCACTGAAGGGGAGAGAATCGCAGAGGACCTGATGTCAAAACTGGGAGTGACCAAGGAAGACCTTGAAACACAGGCCTACATCGACCTGCTGCCAAAGTGTAGTAGTTGAAATTAAAATTATTAAAAAAAAACAACAACTTCTGTGTGGACGTTTTGGCAGCTGTCACATGACCACATGCACACACACATGCATGCACACGCACATAGTAACTATTTCATTTTGTAATGACAAATCCACATTATTTATTTATATATATCACTGTTGTCAAGGTTTATTTATAAATATAACGTATCACTATTGTCAAGGAGCCAGCTGTCCCATCAACTCTAATCATGCTATTAATTAACTTGCTATCATTAACTTTCGCACAAATGAGTTGACCAAGATTTGCACCCTCTCTGTACACATAGGTGGACATCAGACAACAAGAGCCAAGGTGGCGACCGAGCAGTTCTTAAATTACATAGTTACGCTGAATTGTGGTGTCCAGGTGTTGGTCCCGTTGCATTCACTGCTGCGAGCTGTTGCTATGCAACCCATCACCTCCCCCAATCCCACTGATGTTCACGGGGAGAGCGTAGTTATCTTCCTCCAGAGTGGGGCACTTCAGAGTGAAGTATATCCCCATCACGCGGCCCTCTAGCCTGTAGTCACCCACTGGCTGCCTGAACCTTGACCTCCTGTGGTAGCACCTGCCTAGAACGTTGCTTGTGCTAGCGTCCGAGGCGTCATCAAGGGTCTGGGCACCCTCCTTGGATTTCCCGCTGGCAATAACATTTTGGTAGACGAGCTTGAACAGGGACTTGGCTCTCCTGGGTGTGGTAGGATGGATTGGGTGGCGAGTGTGCGTGTGAGGGAGTGGGATGAGGCTTGTAATTATGCTGTTTGCAGTCTGTTGATTATTAGGAAACTTGCAAAAGTGTGTAGGCATGTTGGAGTGGGTGCTTGAGTGTGTCTGTGTGTACCCATGTGTGTTTGTACAATGCATTCCCATATGCATGTATAGTACATGAATGAGTGGCATTTTATGCGCGCGTGTGTTTAGGTGTGTTGTGTGCACGCGTGTTTTGCATGTGTGTGTACATGTGTGTGCATGTGTCTGTTCCTGTGTGTGCATGTGTGGATATGCATGCGGAAGTGCATATGTGAGTGTCATGTGTGTACATGTGTGGGTGTGTGCATGTGTGGGTGTGTACATGTGTGGGTGTGTACATGTGTGGGTGTGTACATGTGTGGGTGTGTGCATGTGTGGGTGTGTGCATGTGCCGCTCACTTCCACTTGGAGGGGGAGGGGCCTGACACCACCTGGAGGGTACTGAAGGAGGCAGTCTTGGTCATGCCAGGGGGACACTTGCGAGGCAGCTCCTGCTGGGCCACGCCCACATGCCACATTTGACGCTCCCCAAATGTGCCTGCAAGGGAAAGACAAAGAGTTGTTGGGGGGAGGGGAGTGGACAATGTTTAGGTGTGGATTAAAATGGATTAAAAAACATATTATTGTCAAATTCGAAAGTGTGTGGTGCCTGCTCAAGGCACACTGTAGCTTCTTCACATTGCTGTCCCACTTCAGGTGGGCCACACCCCTCTATATTGACCACACTTACCCCTAGTGACCACACCTCCCCATACTGGTTACAACTCCACATAATGGACACACCTCATAGTGGCCAACCTCCCCATAATGACCACACCTCCCTGTATGGCCAGACCCTCATACTACACCTCCCCACAATGACCACACCTCTCCATAATAACCAAACCTCCCCGTAATGACCACACCTTCCCATATGGCCACCACTCCCCACTCCCTCCACCTTCTCACCTATGTACCTCCCGCTGGTGGTCCATACCGACACACAGCAGTCGGTGGATGCAGGACACTATCAGGTCCCTGTCTTCTACCATCTCCACGGAAACAACCACACCCATATGACCCTGCCAGGTCACCAGGAGAGGAGGGGGTGTGGTCACAGGTTTTTTTCTTGCCGACACACAGTATGCTGTGATGTCATAATCTGAGAGGATAAGGAAGAATAGAAATGGATGGTCTATGGGCACAGTACGTTTTATTGGTTTTGAGAGACCGTGCAGAGGAATAAGGAAGAAATTAGGTGCGTATGGGCACAGTACGTTTTATTGGTTTGTTGAGAGGACCGTGAGAGGATAAGGAAGAAATGGATGGTCTATGGCACAGTACGTTTTATTGGTTTGTGAGAGACCGTGCAGAGGATAAGGAAGAAATGGATGGTCTATGGGCACAGTACGTTTTATTGGTTTGTGAGAGACCGTGCAGAGGATAAGGAAGAAATGGATGGGTCTATGGGCACAGTACGTTTTATTGGTTTGTGAGAGACCGTGCAGAGGATAAGGAAGAAATGGATGGTCTATGGGCACAGTACGTTTATTGGTTTGTGAGAGACCGTGCAGAGGATAAGGAAGAAATGGATGGTCTATGGGCACAGTAACGTTTTAATTGGTTTGTGAGAGACCGTGCAGAGGATAAGGAAGAAATGGATGGTCTATGGGCACAGTACGTTTATTGGTTTGTGAGAAACCATGCAGAGTATAAGGAAGAAATGGATGGTCTATGGGCACAGTACGTTTTATTGGTTTGTGAGAGATCGTGCAGAGGTCTCTCTGATGTCATAAGTTCACACGGGGTCAAAACGTGTCGAACTCGGAATGGAGCATTTAGTACGCTTGTCTGTGTGTATATAATGGTGTGAACTGTGTATATTTGGGGGGTCTGGTGACGAGATTAAGTGGCTAGCAGGTGGAACAACGTGAGCAGAGCAGCTTGGCGCTATAGCGGCGGGGCGCGCAAGCTGTAGCTAGTTCGGTCCGTTACATGGTTTCATCACTCCTAATCATACACACACACTCACATACATGTACACATACAGGCACTCACACACTGACATACACACATTCACACACACACACACACACACACACTGTATGTGTGGATGCATTGTGTATTTATGTGTGTGCATTTTGTGTATCTACGTGCTTGGTGTATTTATACATGTGCATGTGTGCCATGCCTATGTCCTCTTGTTATCAGTCTTCTATTTGCTGAATCCAATTTCTCATTTCATTACATGCTAGATTCCCTTAATTACATGTTAGATGGTACTAATGTGCGTGTGTGTGCATGTGTGTGTACATGTGTGTGTTCATGTGTGTGTGTGCATGTGTGTGTGCAGGTGTGTATGTGTGTGTGTGTACCTGGAGATATCCCAAGGAGTTTGCCTAACACCATCAGTGAGTCATCGTTCTTAACAGTGCAGGCTGTGACGGAGTGATACTTGAGGAAAGACCCTTTCAGTCTGTAGCGCTTCACATCTAGTGAATTGAACTCTCCAATCAGCCCACCACCGTAGACGTTCCAGAACCGTACCCAGCCCGCTGTTCCACATGCGACAAGTGTGGCTGTGGTCTGGTCCTCAGGTCTAGTGCAAAGGAAGGCCAGCTTGGAGGGGGAAGAGGGAATGACCATTTTGTGAAGATGGTAAGCCACAGTGACTGTCACCATTCAAAATTGTTATTTTAGAAAATGGTTATATTTTGACCAACTTTTTGGTCGCTATGGGTATCATTTTTAAATGCACTATTATCATTCCTAAAACGGTTGGCTTGATTTTATTGTCATTAGTAGGATAGTTAATTACCTTCTCGATTGCTCTTTCTTCCCTCCTCCCTATTGTTCTGTGAGCCAATGCTCTTTTGCTGTCTTCAGATGATCCACTCCCTCCGTTCCTCTCCTCCTCTTCCTCCTCCTTCCCTTTGACCTCTGCGTCAACCCGATGCGTATCTGTGGGGGTCCTGGAGGGTTTAGAGCTGTCACTCCCAGCTGTGCAATCAACGGCCATTCAATAATGTCCCCTCACCTAACCATAGGCCTTAGTGTTGACCTCTTCGTGACCACACTGGTCAAATATACATTTTAATTTTTAGCTCAAAGAATACTTTGATGCCATGGTGTTGCTACATATTTAAAGCCCGGATAGGTTGAAAATATAATCCCTCTCATTCCACCCTCACACACCTCCTCCCTACCCCCACTTCCCACCCTCACACATCCCTCCTCCCTACCACGTGCCAAAGCAAAATTTTAAAGTTTCACTACGCCACGCCCTCCTCCCCCTTCTTTCAAGATGGCAGCATCCATTACATCACTGCTTCTCAAAACACATCCTTGCAACTTAGCTCCCCTCTCTCTCTTCCCCCATCCCTCTCCCTCCCCTCCCAAATACACAACCCTTCACAATTGACACAGGCCAACGAAGTGAGGGGTGGGCAATGTACCTGGAGGGGTGGAGTCTCATGACGGCCTGCTGGATGCCCACCTTCCACACCACCAGCTCCCATCATAGCTGGCACTGGCCACCATGTCCTTGCCCTGCTGGGCCAGACACAGTATGTCCTCGCAGTGGACCTGGCCCCAGTACTTGGGCACTGTCTTGTCTGTCTCAGGTGAGTCCCTACGGGAACAAATGGTGGGGAGGGTAGAGAATGGTGACCTTTTGTGCGTGTGTATGTATGTGTGTGTGTGTGTGTTGTGTGTGTATGTGTGTGATGATGATGATGATGATGAAGTTGATGTGAATGCTATTGAACTCTTTGAACAGACTGATGCTTGTGTTATGCTATTCTAGTACCTGTGTTACACTTGTGTCTGGAGCCTATGTGACACGTGTGCCTGTGTGACACATGTGCCTGTGTGACATGCGTGCCTGTGTGACACTGTGCCTGTGTGACACTGCGCCTGTGTGACACTTGTGCCTGTGTGACACATGTGCCTGTGTGACACATGTGCCTGCTGAAAGGACTTCACTTCATTGACAAACATATTTGTATGATGCGTACTTTGAGGCATAGGGGAACGTTTTTATCAACTCGATAATGAAGTGTGCAGTGTCACATTTTGAGTCCTTCCGGAGTTCATCATCGTTATTCGTTCCACAAGGTGCATTACTATTCATCTCTACAATTTGTATCATCAATGAGTGATGTTAATTAATTAATCACTGCCAATATAATGCATTATTAGTTAGTCTGCATGTGTGTTAGTACCAGTATAGTGTAATCCTCCTATTCCCTCCAGTGATTATGGTTTGCTGCCAACAACAGATGCTTGTAATCTGACAGAATGAAAGAGAAAAATTGAAAGAGAAAGAGAATAGAAAAAATAGAGAGAAATGGAAAGAGATAAATATAAAAGAAAGAGAAAGAGAAGCACAGGTCAAGGCACAGGTCAAGGACAATACCTCCATTTCATAGTCATTCTTCAGCGTGGTCAGGCATGCTCCGTTGCTGAAGTTCCAGATCTTGATGCACCCGTTTCTGGCCCCCGTGACCAGCTGCCGGCCCCTGGGGACCAGTGCCATGGCCGTGATCTCCGTGTTGCTGTAGCAGGAGAACTGAACCAGTCTCTCCCCTGTGGTCACATCCCACACATTCACCACCGAGTCATGGCTGCCGCTTATCACCTAGGTAACACATTTTACACACTATTATGTAAATGTCTGTATTAAAAAAGTCGTCATCAGACTGAGTGCAAAGCACATTGAAAACATACACTTGAGAATATAACCACACTTAAATATACCATGTATCCATTATTATGGATACATGGATGGGCAGCATTATCCCTCATACCCACACCCTCATACCCACACCCTCATACCACACCCTCATAGCCATACACTCATACCCACACCCTCATACCCACACCCCTCATACCCATACCGTCATACCCACACCTCATACCCACACCCTCATACCCACACCCTCATACCCCACCCTCATACCCACACCCTCATACCCCACCCTCATACCCACCCCCTCATACCCATACACACATACCCATGCACACATAACCATGCACACATAACCACGCACACATTGCATATTAACCCGCGAACTGCTAAAGTAGGCTAATTGTAATAGATGTTAACAATTAATAGTATATATAGCTGATATTCACGTCATTCAGATTGCTCTTGCAAGGCTGGCTATTTTATTGTCCAATCCATGCATTACTTTTAAATGTATTGTTATTGGTGGTACCATAGATAGTATATTGTTGCATGAAAATTTCATACATCCTAATACTAAATATGATTGTTTGGTTTAATGACTGAACCAGAGCTGCAGGTGCAAATCTCTAGTGTATTTGAATATAATAATAATAATAATAGAAATAGCAGCTGTATTGAATATGAATAATCTCGCAGGTCGCCTGGTGTGTGGGAAATTCAATATTCAAATACACTAGAGGTCTGCATATTTCTGCAACTACATGCATGGTACAGCCGACAAT
>JABACO010000014.1:1252898-1276937 GCA_013339895.1 Ephydatia muelleri
GGAGGCAACAAGCAGTCAGTGTTTCCAGGGACATTCATCACTAACTCGCTGCGATAGTTCCTCGCTGAATGTGTTCTGGTAGATACTGTTTTGGGGACTTGTAAAGTGGAGAGAGGCTAATGGAAGGTCCGACTTGGATGGAGGTTGCATGTTCCCAGCCGGGGAACCAAACTATGACATCGCCTGGGTATAGCGTTGCCTGCAGTGGCTGTAGAAGCTGTTGTGTGTGTGTGTGTGTGTGTGTGTGTGTGTGTGTGTGCATGAGTGTGTTGGTAAATGTACTGAATGGCACCATCATCAATCAGTGCCACCATTGTACACAGTTGTGGTGGGAAAGTACAGCAACCCAAAGGGGAAGCTGTGGCTTTGTCAGTGGGTAGTCAGTCATACACAAACACACTTAGAACACAAAGGCACATGTAAGCACTTATACCACTGCCTTTGATGGTGGCACCACTGTTTATTCACTAAAATGTGACAATCAAGAAGTGAGAATTCCCTTTGCACATGGTGTATGTGTGTGTAATTAACTGGGCGTGCATAGTTTTTTGCTTAGTTTCATAATAAAAAGTGACGAGTGGTATTTTTAGTTAAATTAAATATACAGACACACATGCAGGGATGGAAATAACGTCAGACATTTTCCGAGCCATGTTATGTCTATGCCAATTTCACCCTCGCTCAGACAATGTGTCTGATGTACATGTACTCTGTGTGAGCTAAAAAACTTTGAACAATTCTTTTATTAGTATGGTATTTACATGTGTGCATTGCCATTTTATTAACTGCAATACGAATAACCTAACTGCTTATAGAGCAGGCTCTACAGCTTAAAATGAAGCATGTGTTAGACGTGGGTTAGAGCATTGGATCCGGGTACTGAAGTCAAGTAGGGCTAGTACAATATATCAGACGAAACTGTGGCTGAATTGCGAGACTCAGATGGATGCTGGATGTAAAGTTGTGAACATGTTGTGTGCAGTAGTGTTACAAAATAATATTCTCAGAATGGCTGACCAACCTGGGAGTGTGGCTGGCCAAAGCTCAGAAAATTGTCTGAACAATTGTCAATTCTCTTATTTCCACCCCTGCACATGTGCAAAGATCCATGGCTACCTTGTCATATCAAAAAGGGTGCTGTCTTGGGCTTACTACACAATGTTGTATTTACATGAGGCAAAAAATCAATGTGAAGTTGGCTGACATGTGCACCATGGATACAGCTGTCATGTAATCTAGATGGATATGGTGGCATGCACATACACATGATACACACATAACACACACACACACCAACATTACACACCACACAGGTGCAACATACACTTGTCCAGTTCCAGTGTCTTGTGCTGGTTTGCCATGGTTACAGGATAAAGTCGCCATAGTTTCTCCCCCATCACCTGGACGGATAGTCTACTGGTGCACATGATGTCCATGTGGCGTTTAGCACCACAGGGGGGAAATCCCCAGTGCAACCACTCGTTGCCTGGGAATTCAAAAATAAGCATTGACACACCGTAATGCATGTCGAGGCGCCAATCCTTCTTGTAAATATACGAATCCTCGGGGGCGTTGGGGCTCGAATATGACGACCTCCCTCCCTCCCCCTCCCCCCCCCACACCGGTACTGGTACTAGTACTGTACCTGTAATTCTCCATTCTGGCGGGATGAAGCTTGGATAGCTGTAGTCGGTTGACACCAACCGAGCAGAATCGCGGCTATTTAGGAATATTCCGTAGTATGTCTCGTGCGCGGAGATAATGTCGGAAAAATCCGGGGACGTGGGCGTCGAGAATGTGGACGAGAACAATTCGTGACCCGAGAAAAGTCGTTCGAAGTAGTCGTGGCTCCATTTGTGGTTCGCGGGCCAACCCTTCGTCACCCCGGAAACAATGTACGGTTGTCCGCGGTGCATGCGTGACGTCACGAATTCTGGGGTGACCCGCTGGAGGGTCACACGTTCGACCTCGGCGATATGGTCGCTTTGGTTAAAGACGTTCCGGTAGCAGAAAGGATTCGACCAGTTGCCCTCGTGTGTCGTATCAGCAAGGCAGAGCGCCGCTACCAGTAACAGTACAGCTAGTAGAAACGTGGGTTTTTGACCGTACACATGTTAACCCGTTGGACGCTGACTGCCGAATGAAGTCTTACGTAATGCTAAGTAACATTGCGTCATGAACTCGAAGCTTAGTCGTGAACGTCGAATCGGTAAAAAAAAATTTGCTAGTCGTTTTTCTTATGAAGGATTTGTGAACTTTGTGGTAAATGTTGACGATCCGGCAGCATGGGATTTTACCGTAAAGTTAAGTACCGCGAATAAGGCTCCCCCTCCGCCCCCAACAATAAAAATGGCTCGTGTTTAAACGTGCGCGTCTCCGTAACCTCGAAAGTTTCCTCAAACGTATTCAGCATTTCAGAAACAAAAATGGTACCCGTACATGATATGAAAAAAGATACGCAGAAGCGTTCGCGTTTACAAAAATACGGACTTATAATTGTTGGGGGCGGAGGGGGCTTATTCGTGGTACTTTACGGTATAAGCGGGCGAAATGCAGTTTGTTGCTTGGAAGGAACGACTTCACCCTGTTGCGCCAAAAGCACTGTAGCAGGTTATGTTTGGTGTGTTCACCAATGAGGTGCGTCATAAATCTAGTAGCGTACCCAGACCCTTATTCCCACAGCTGCGGATGGATTACATCACCGCTACGTGGTGACACATTATATACCTAACCAATACCTACATGTAGATTGATAAATTTAACACCTCATTAACAGCAATATCTTCACAATGGTGGGCAGCTGCTGACTAGGATGACACATTATATAGCACTCATGACCTAACCTAAGGCAAATCCACACCTAAGCTTATTAAACTTCTTAACTACATTTTTGTATGCCAATCCCCTCAATAACAGGTATGAATGGACCCTTCTAGACGTCTCCTTCCATTGTTAGAGTTGTAGCGTGAATCCTGACTGCCACGGACCCTAGCTACAGTCAGTTGATCGCCCCCAATGAGGATATGGTGAAAGTGGCACATATTGATCTCAGCTGTTTCCTTACAACCACTGTCTCATAGACTTCTGTGGTTTTCACCATTGGAACATACTTGTGCAGCTGATCTAAAATATCCACCATTTCATTCAGCTTATTCTCATCTTTCAAGTATACACCAAGTGGAGCCTGTAGATTTAAACATGCTGTTAATGCTGAAGTCAATGCTTAGATCGCTAGTTATTAAATAACTACAGTATCAAGCATGATTGACCAACAAAATGAAGGGGGTAGGTCATTCATGCGGGCATAGCTTACCACAACAGACTTCATGGACATATGTGCAGTTCACTCATGTGTAATATGCTGATTGACATCAGCCAAGTGGCTCACAGCTGGCAAATAGTGGACCAATATGCGTTTCATCAATACTTTGAAGTTTTGAATCAATGCATTTGAATCTGCTGCAGTAGGTAGAAACTTGTTGACATCTACATCCTCGGGATAAGTTAGCCTCGCTGTATTTGAGAGATGTTGGAAGGAGATGCGATCTTGCACCGCATAAACATTAAAGTAATGTAGTGATGCAGCTTGATGGTCAACACGCATATGCCTAGGCCTCACCGTCTTGTCTATGTTGTCACCAACTAACTTAAAACTTAACTGTGATGCAGGAACAGGAGCAGCACTTGGTGTGGAAACTGCTGGATCCAATAACCCTTCAACTGAGGCTGCAGTGTCTGTAGAGTCATCTGTACATACACTTAACCTTGAACTGGTATCATCATCAGCTAGATCAACACCTTTTAAAAAACAAAAGAAATGTGAATAATAATTCAATTTGTACACACAAATACTATGTGTACCAAATTTGCTGTCATCACTGAGAAATGACACATCAGGACTGTCAGGTGATGTTCCTCCTTGTTCATGCTGAACAGGAGATGGTGGATAGTCAAACTGCTCTAAAGATGGTGGATAGTCAAACTGCTCTAAAGATGGTGGTGATATTGATTCTGCATCAAAAATGGAGTACGAAATTTCTGCTTCTGATTCATTTGACGATGAGAAAGTTTCATTCATGCAAGTTGCAGTTATATAGCACTGTTTGCATTGGGGAGGAGGGAGGAATGCGATAAGTAGATAATAAAATAGCTATGGTAACTTACACTGTATGGCACAATGAATGAAGAAAGTTCTTCAACCCATTTCTTTACAGCAACATCATGATCTCTTCCCATCATATCAATTGTCTTTCTTACAGTATTGCTTGACAGACAGACTCCCATTCTTTGCAATCTGGTATACACCTATGAATGATAATAATCATGAAGATTAAATCATTATGTATTTTTTACCTGCTGTCCTGCATGACCAGCGTATAGAATAACAGTTGGATTACAGTTAAGCTCTGGTGTGTTTTCATTAGCATGGCTACACACACAAGTGACACGACTTGTACATTCGCACTGGTTTTAGGGATGCATGCTGCAGTATCCCCATGAGTACTACCAGTGCCTTCTGCTCAAGGGTGAGATAGAGTGAATGAAATGTCAAAGATTTTAAGGCTTCTATATCTCTTCTCACAACTGCAGGGTCTGAGCAAAGAGCTTTCATCTCATCGTTAGCAGTAGCTGCTTCCTCAGACCTTCATTATGTATCGAGTGCCTGGCAAATGCCATTCTGTTATTGTGGCTTAACGACATAGATACACGCTTTCTTGACGGAGTTAAGGTGTACTGTTTCTCATAGTTGCGATGAGTGACGAGAACCTGCATGGAGATATGTCATATACATATGAAAATGTGCAAATGCAACACACTGTACTCACCTTTACGTCTGACTCAACAGAAGTCTTCCGCTTTTTGCTAGACCCCGGCCTACTGCTACTGCATGGCGTCTAAGGACGAGGTGCTCCAAGGCAACTGCTACTGAGGGCAGACACAGAGGTGCAAAGCTGGCTATTCAACTCGCTCTTAGCGTTAACAAGTTGTTCTTTAAGAGTTGAGCGTAGCTGCAGCGCCTTTTTACAGGTGTACCCCGTTGCATATTCCTTTGCCTCTTGTTCGGTGTTTCCTAAATTGCACAGCAGTCTGATAAGCTGCGCGGTACAAAGACTAGAGTCCTCCGTATGCCTTCCCAATTGTCGTCTTTGCGAGCAGTCCGACACAGACACCGAACAGACTTTGCAGTGATTCATTCCGCACTTAATTACTCGATGACGACACTTATGACGACACAATAATTGGCATAACATTCAAAACATTCCATTTCAAAGCGGTCCATCCGCAGCTGTGGGAATAAGGGTCTGGGTACGAGACTATCATAAATCGTCATCAATAAATAGCAACCGTTGCTAAGCGCCATTTTGAGCAGTTTTGCCGCGGCTGACTAAATGGAACAAGTCCCGGACGGACGGCTGATCGGATTAGACCCCTGACGGTCACGGTCACGGCCAGCAATGGCCGGCATCAACCCTTCCCGGTCACGGCCATTTCTGACCGCCAAAACCGTCAAATCTCGAGTTTGGCGGTCACGGTCGGCGGTCAACCGTCAATGGCTGCGTGGAATTAAATACCTGTGCCGACTTGTATACATGTACGCGTCATCATGCAGTAAATTGCGTGTAAATAATAATGTATTTTGTTTGAATAATGAGAAAGCATTCTGAACAGCTTAAATTAACACAGGGCACGAAAGGGTAGTTTAAACACTAAAGTTCTTATTACAACGTAACAGCAAAACTCTTTCTAGCCGGGCAGAGTCCATTCTCCATCTTTTGCGTTCAAGGATTAGCTTTAGCTGTGAAAAAACACGCTCTGATGGTGCACTTGATGCTGGAATAGCCAGATACTTAAATGCCATTTTAGAGACTGTGGGGAAATTCCCTTCATTGTTGCTCCACCACTCCATTACATCATTCGAAATCCAATTGGTAGATTCTGCCTGTAGGTATCTGCGAAACTCATCTTCAACAGTCTCCTTGGTGCTTAGCTGCCTCAAACTAAGATCATCATCATCTAAAACCTGCACATCGAAATCGAAGAATGCATCCAATGCAATCTTTGCTTCTATTCCTGTAGATTGGGCATTAGGCTGATCATCAGGAGCATCGGCAGCATCAATGTCCACACCAGCAACACTGAAAAGTTCTTCCTTGAATAGAGAATGGGCTTGTCTTCTCTCAACACCAGACAGCCAAGACAAATTCTTATGTCCGGGATGCACAAGAGCTGCATCTGTGAGAAGATGTTTGGATGTTTGAACCCAGATTTGAGGGAAAGGTAGCACTCAAAAACTTCAGAAGGCAGCTGATTCCAATTTTGTACATCCAAATCCCAGGAAGGTGGAGGGCCAGCGTTGGAAAATGCTGAATTTAAGGTAGTAATTAACCTTGAAATGGCTACACAGCGTTGGGTATTTTTCACCTTAAAAAAAAACTGACATCTCTCGAAGTGGTTTCAGCAACTTGCAAAGCTTGGAGGCAGACTCCCATTGTAAAGCAGTTGGAGCTGGCTGTATATTGAATTCCCTACACACATCCTTTATGAAAGGTTCTAGAGTTATGCATCGCTCTAACATGTAGTAGGTAGAGTTCCATCGTGTAATGATATCCTTGATCACTGTTAAGGCCACAGAGTGAGTGTATTTTCCCCATTCAAGCTGCTCATCATCACCAGCCAATTCAAGCATTTCCCTATCAGACTTGATTTTCTCTTTCTGCAGTTGCTTTAAAAATTCTAGTCTCTGAGAGCTGTTCCTGATAGAACTCACGAAATAAGTGAACAAGGTCACGAGTTGATGACTCTGCAACTTTTGTTCTGTCAGGGTCAATTGCACTTTTTACTACCAGGTTGAATGTGTGACAGGCACACGATGGATCTTCTTCAATGATGTCCTGTTCGACAAGTTGATTAACAGCTGCCCTGAAGTTTGCTCCATTGTCAGTGGTGATGCTGTCCAGTCTGGTTTCAAGTTGGTATTTCACATTGACACAATCTTTTAGTAATGCAGCAATGTTGTCCGCTGTGTGAGATTCGTTATCAACTTTGACAGCTAGAACAGCTGACACCAACTTCCAATAGACCCTTCCCTTTAAAGAACTCCGGACGTGACATCACTCATTAACATATACTTAACCCAATTCGTGAAGTACGTTGATTAGTGATGTCACGTCCGGAGTTCTTCTTAAAGGGAAGGGTCTATTGAATTTTCCTGAAAGAGGCAAAGGCTGTTTGTCAATCCAGTGACCAGTCACCCCAACATAAGATTCACCAGTGTGAGCAAGAACACCGTCAGTCATAAGGGAAATAGACGATGCACGCTTAGCCGAATCTCGGATCTAGGAAAATAAAATACATGAGTATACGTACCATTTTATGATTTTTTGAAGTATATACTCACCTTCTTTTCTACTGTGGCAGCTGCTGCAGCTTGTAATTCCGTAGTTTTGGTACGATGTGGTTATTAAAACAACCACCTTCCAAGCAACAATCGAAACAACCACGCGAAATGAATTCAATGTACTCCCGGTATTCAGGTATGTCATTGACCAGTGGAGGCAAAAGTGCAGCACAATGTGCTTGAATCATCAAAGCATGTGCTTTTGTGTTCTCTTCGACGGACATACGGAGTGTGAAATGCTGAGTGATTAATTTACGTTGAAGGAGTTGAACAGGTTGAACTGCAGTACAGTCTGACGCTTCTTTCACGTCATCAGTATGGTCCTTCAGCTCTCTATGACACAAAAACTTATAATGTTATACACGTACATACAGAAACGGTACATGCTAAAAGCACAACTGACTAGCTAGGACAAAATGCATGCACTACATGACGTACAGGTTGTGTTCATCTTTCAGGTGCCTGGTCATCTTAGTTGTAGATCCATCAGCTCGAGAAATCCATATTATTTTCATATTCTGTTCACATAAGGCGCACAAAGCCTAATCATTGAACGTCTTCAACTCAGACGATCGAGCCAATTTGTAATGTTTCCACAGCTTTGCGTTGTGAAACTTGGAACCAGATGGATGAAAAGCATTCTTTGAGTAGCTATCTGGTGGAGGCAGTTTAGCAGATGGATCAGTTTTCTTCCTCTTAGAATCGGGTTCTTTATGATCGTCGGCCATCATATATACAGCGCGGTGTACTGAAAATCTAGTCTATGCAACGGTCAAATCTTTGTATTTCAAAACTCCAATAAATCACTTCAAACACGAACATAACACACGAATACAGAAATAGCTTTATATAAAGTTTCTCTTAACATCCTTTGACCTGTATCCCACTAGTGTAGTTCTTCTTAACAAGTGGCAGGAAATGTGAGCCTGTGTGATGGGAAGACTACATGTAATCAATTCATCACACCAAACAAGGGGTCTATTCAAAACACTTTATGGCCATTGTGTTGCCTCTCACGTTATACACATGGGCTTATCATAAGCCGCTTACATGTATGTAACAAGCGGAGTATAAATCTTTATTATTATGTCTGTTAAAATTGTAGTTTAATTAACAATTAATTAACCGTGACCGTCAAAGACCGGCTCATATTTTTGAGGGTCAGCCGCCAAATATATGACGACCACTGTGCTTCCCGGCTCAGACGGCCAGGCATGTTGGCGGTCCACGATCACTGACGGTCAGCACAAAAATCGGCAATTTTTGACGGCTGCCGGACGGCCACGGCTGGCCGCGGCAACACTGATTACAAGGTAAAATTGGAGCTGGTTGGTGCGCTTGAAGACCCGTATGAGAGAGGCATTGTTAGTGTAGATTGGAATAATTGGCCTCAGGTCGAGTATCCTGATATTTACAGCTATCTAATTCAAACACCCAGCATTTACACTGGAGAAAGCCTTAAGGCCTACAAAAGTTTGGAAGCGTATAATTTATTCATTAACGGTTGGGTGGAAGATATCACTGTTTATGCAATGTCAGGTACCTCTGCCACCAGTATTGCTATTGGAAGTGTCAAACATTCTCAGCGGCTTTCAAGCACTCCTTGCAAATCTTGGATAGCAGCAAGGAATGAAGGAACTATATTATGAGCAGGTCTGGGTGAAGCGTGCTCACATATAGGTGCAATTCTGTTTACACTCGACAAGAACACGCAGTATCAGAAGACAACAACATGTACTTCTTTACCATGCTCCTGGCTGCCACCAACATTTCAAAATGTACCATACTCAGAGCTGGCTATGATCTCCTTTGCTACACCTCAACATAAAGCGATGTAGAAGTGAAAAGGAAACAGAAGATACCAGCCCACAAGCTAAGAAGCAAGCCACAAAGAGAATACAGATTCCATCAGCTGAAGAGCTTGAAACTTTTTATTCAAGTCTGAGTAAATCAGGTATGCCTGTATTGCTTTCACTTGTACCAGGGTATTCAGAAAAGTACATACCACTTTGTGTCAAGGGTGTAATCCCACATCCCCTTACTGACCTTTTTTAATAAAGAGAATCTTAATCTGTCACATGATGATCTTTTACTAATCTGCGAAGAGGTGTTCAACACATACAAAATTACACAGGATGTTGCAAAGTGCATAGAAGAGCAGACATGGGAGTAAGCACAATCAAAGATTTGGTTTCAGCAAAGGGCAGGCCGTGTAACTGCATCTCATCTTAAAGCAGCTGTACGCACATCCATCAGTAAGCCATCACAATCCTTAGTTAAAGCAGTTTGTTATCCTGAAAGTGTACAATTTAAGTCTAAAGGCCGGCATACACGGGTCAACTTTTGTTGATTTGTTGCTTGCAACAAGTTGATTGTGCGATTATGTGGTTATAGTTGACTGATGAATAGAGTTACGAACGTGATATATCATAACTGTGAAAATCGTGCGACACATCGTTTCAACAAATATGGATGTCGTTTCAACAAATATGGATATTGATGTCACCATGGGTAGAGCTGCTTGCACTGCTGTTATTATAGCCCTGATCATAAGGAAGCGACAGCGAAGAAGAAGGAAGCGAAGTATATGGGTAAGGGAGTGGATAAGACGTAGACATAAATATGGGGCCTACCACCACCTCATGCTAGAGTTGCAAGCTATGGACGTGTCCAGCTCCCTAGTGTACTGTGTTCTTATAGTTTTCAATTTCTTCATCACTTCTTCTATTATCACACAATTGTATAACAGAAAATAGCGTGCTATATACATGCATGTATTACTGAATTTTAATTTATCTATTACAGTGTAATATAAGTACAAATAAGAATCGCAGTAACAAGTCTACATCTCTATTTCACCCAATAGTGCATGTAGTCTGTACATGTACGAGTCCTACACCGTACACGTTCAAGAATAATGTGCAGTGTACTACCGGTACCTGTCGCTGTTAATGCCGTAGCAATCTGGAGCCTGCATTGCACTCCTCCTTTTATCCCGGTTGTGGTAGTCTTTACTTTTCGTGTTGTAGAGGCATTCCCTATTCTCTGTCTACTTTAGCATTACTCCATTGGAAGGAAGCCATTTTTGTTTTAATAAGAGCTAATAACAGCTAATAACAGTGCGGTACGCGGTACATCTCTTTGATGTAGCAGCAACTTGTTGCTTCAAATTAGGAAGGCTCTCTAATTTTCGGGCAACTTTCGACTTGTTGCTATCAACAAATCAACTCGTATCATACACGAGTCAACTCAAGTCGACCAAACCACTTAATCGCACAATCAACTTGTTGCAAGCAACAAATCAACCGGAAGTTGACCCGTGTATGCCGGCCTTAAGGCTACAAAGTGGGGATGTAAACATGAAGAACAAGCACGCATGGAGTATCAAAGTTCTACTCAGAAACATCACAACAATTTTTCCATTACAAATAATGACATGTTAACTACCCATTCATGGGGGCGTCACCTGATGGCATAATCAGTTGCACTTGCTGTGGAATCGGAGTTCTTGAGATAAAATGCCTATTACTATCAGGGACAAGCACAGCTGAAGTTTTGCAATGCTCAGTATTGTGACTTTGTAGTTTGGAGAGAAGGGGAATTTGTGAAGCAACGTATATACCCCAAAGAATCGGGAGAATGGTTTTGTCCTGACTGCGAACAGAAGACAAAATAATATCACTAAGGACATATTGCATTGTATTCAAATCAATATGTTTGCAATCAAATTCAGTCATCAGTGTATACATCATTAATTAAATGATACAACAGAATCACAGCAATTGCACAATGCAGAACAAATAACAACAATTTTGTCTATACAGCTAATGTTCTCTGAATCACACATAATAAAATTTTGACTGCAGAGTCATATACTTCTGGTGAACCATTCCAATTACACGTTCAATATGAATGCGAATGCGAGATAACTGACGAGAAATGTCCACATCAGCTTTGCTCAGCTGCTTTTTTCCCCGTGTAAAAGCAGGCAATTTTACCTCAGCACAGAAAAGACCAGCACTGTCATAGATGTTAAAGCCTCTATCTGCTAAGACTAAGTGTCTCCAGGTGACAAATTATCAAAATGCCACAATATTCTGTTAGGTATACATCAGACACCCTTCCACCCCAGCCTTTGGAAATGTAACTGATTGCACCTTGTGGGGATATTCCAATGAGAAACTTTACCGTATTGTGCTTCTTATAATTTGACCAGGTTTGAGCTCTTGCCATCAAATTAGTAGGCCTTTCAGTGAAAACTTCAAAACAATCAATGATTACAATGCATTTACTGAAGTGCTTTCTAAAATCTATGGACATTGTTTTTAACACTTCTTCCCTGGTAGGCCATTTAACCAAAGGACCCAACGTAATATACAACACGTCTATCATTTTTTGAATATAGCGTGCTACAGTTGACTGATTCACACCAAACCTGTAGGCAAGGTCCTGATTTCCAGTGTTTAAACGAAGTTTGATCAAAACTAAAATAAATTGCTGGAAACGGTAAGGGTGCTTTTATTACTGATTGTAATAGCTGGTGCTATCAATTTAAATACTGCCATTAATCTGTAAAAATTGGGTATTCCTTCACCTTAGCATCATCATTGTGAAACAGATGGCAGTTGTTTTGTCGGCTCTCTCCCGTGTGTGGTTCACAAGTAGTCGGTGCCGTTGCCAACTTCCGATAGCTGTAGCAAAGACTCTGCAGCATCCATTTTTTCTCTCTCATCCAACTTCCTTTTTTTCACCTCCAAAGTTCTGTGGAATCTGTTCATATCATGCACACGCTTCCTCTTCAAAGGGCTCTTCATGTGCTCGAATAAGGAAGGAACATAATCAGGGGATAGGAGGTTGTTGCTCTTTTCCCCCGAAACAAAGTGTACGTTACATATCCACGAGTACTCATTTGGAATCCAATCTTTGCGCCCCACTGCTGCTATCCACTGGGACTTACGTTCTTCATCTTGAGGAAAACGATAAAAATGAACGCCCGAACCTTTAATGAAACGATTACTGCATCCAACTGCACAACAAGCCTTGCCCATACTATTGCTTTTGACACTCAAAATGGCGGATAACACAAATAACGTCACTTCGCTCCGCCCATTGCACAACTTCTATTGAGCCATGATAAAGATTTATTTATAATTATTTTTTTCCACATACTGGCCTGCTGTTACGTTTTGATGGCGATTGGCCTTGTCAAACATCGACCATATGCGACGCCATGCGTATGGTTTGATCACTAGATGGTATGCTCAACTGGTTAGTAGAATCAGCAAACTCTCCATCGTGTGTACATTGTGCAGTTCCAGCATTGAAACATGTACACAAGCCCAAGTTCAACAGCACTAATACTTGCATTGATCTCTGCCCCTCCCCCATCCCATGTATGGAACATGACAGTAGGGCAGTAATGTACCTCTTATGGGCAAATAAGGAATTCCTTTCTACCATTGTCACTGGCAGATCTGCCCATTAGTACCTGCACACCTCACTTCCCTGTAACCAGTGAAATCTAGTTACGAATCTGATGTGATGGCGTCCTTGTTTTGTTCCTCTTCTAGGTTGTGTGCGTAAAACGAGGCTGCTTTTCATGGTGGGACAGACGAGGATACACATTGACAAAGTGGAGGGACTTGGGGACTTCATTGAACTGGAGGTGAGCACACTAGTCACTCCTGTTGTCGCTTCTGAGTGCAGTCTGGCACGAGCAAAGTTTTATGTGTGTGTGTATGTCTCTTTTGTTTATGTATGTATGCCTGTACTTATTGTGAGTGTGTGTGGTATGTGTGTGTGTGCAGGTGGTGATGTACCCTGAGCAGGAGCTCACTGAAGGGGAGAGAATCGCAGAGGACCTGATGTCAAAACTGGGAGTGACCAAGGAAGACCTTGAAACACAGGCCTACATCGACCTGCTGCCAAAGTGTAGTAGTTGAAATTAAAATTATTTAAAAAAAACAAACAAAAAACAACTTCTGTGTGGACGTTTTGGCAGCTGTCACATGACCACATGCACACACACATGCATGCACACGCACATAGTAACTATTTCATTTTGTAATGACAAATCCACATTATTTATTTATATATATCACTGTTGTCAAGGTTTATTTATAAATATAACGTATCACTATTGTCAAGGAGCCAGCTGTCCCATCAACTCTAATCATGCTATTAATTAACTTGCTATCATTAACTTTCGCACAAATGAGTTGACCAAGATTTGCACCCTCTCTGTACACATAGGTGGACATCAGACAACAAGAGCCAAGGTGGCGACCGAGTAGTTCTTAAATTACATAGTTACGCTGAATTGTGGTGTCCAGGTGTTGGTCCCGTTGCATTCACTGCTGCGAGCTGTTGCTATGCAACCCATCACCTCCCCCAATCCCACTGATGTTCACGGGGAGAGCGTAGTTATCTTCCTCCAGAGTGGGGCACTTCAGAGTGAAGTATATCCCCATCACGCGGCCCTCTAGCCTGTAGTCACCCACTGGCTGCCTGAACCTTGACCTCCTGTGGTAGCACCTGCCTAGAACGTTGCTTGTGCTAGCGTCCGAGGCGTCATCAAGGGTCTGGGCACCCTCCTTGGATTTCCCGCTGGCAATAACATTTTGGTAGACGAGCTTGAACAGGGACTTGGCTCTCCTGGGTGTGGTAGGATGGATTGGGTGGCGAGTGTGCGTGTGAGGGAGTGGGATGAGGCTTGTAATTATGCTGTTTGCAGTCTGTTGATTATTAGGAAACTTGCAAAAGTGTGTAGGCATGTTGGAGTGGGTGCTTGAGTGTGTAGGCATGTTGGAGTGGGTGCTTGAGTGTGTCTGTGTGTACCCATGTGTGTTTGTACAATGCATTCCCATATGCATGTATAGTACATGAATGAGTGGCATTTTATGCGCGCGTGTGTTTAGGTGTGTTGTGTGCACGCGTGTTTTGCATGTGTGTGTACATGTGTGTGCATGTGTCTGTTCCTGTGTGTGCATGTGTGGATATGCATGCGGAAGTGCATATGTGAGTGTCATGTGTGTACATGTGTGGGTGTGTGCATGTGTGGGTGTGTACATGTGTGGGTGTGTACATGTGTGGGTGTGTACATGTGTGGGTGTGTGCATGTGTGGGTGTGTGCATGTGCCGCTCACTTCCACTTGGAGGGGGAGGGGCCTGACACCACCTGGAGGGTACTGAAGGAGGCAGTCTTGGTCATGCCAGGGGGACACTTGCGAGGCAGCTCCTGCTGGGCCACGCCCACATGCCACATTTGACGCTCCCCAAATGTGCCTGCAAGGGAAAGACAAAGAGTTGTTGGGGGGAGGGGAGTGGACAATGTTTAGGTGTGGATTAAAATGGATTAAAAAAACATATTATTGTCAAATTCGAAAGTGTGTGGTGCCTGCTCAAGGCACACTGTAGCTTCTTCACATTGCTGTCCCACTTCAGGTGGGCCACACCCCTCTATATTGACCACACTTACCCCTAGTGACCACACCTCCCCATACTGGTTACAACTCCACATAATGGACACACCTCATAGTGGCCATACCTCCCCATAATGACCACACCTCCCATAATGACCACACCTCCCTGTATGGCCACACCCTCATACTAAGGACCACACCTCCCCACAATGACCACACCTCTCCATAACAACCAAACCTCCCCGTAATGACCACACCTTCCCATATGGCCACACCTCCCACTCCCTCCACCTTCTCACCTATGTACCTCCCGCTGGTGGTCCATACTCGCACACAGCAGTCGGTGGATGCAGACACTATCAGGTCCCTGTCTTCTACCATCTCCACGGAAACAACCACACCCATATGACCCTGCCAGGTCACCAGGAGAGGAGGGGGGGTGGTCACAGGTTTTTCCTTTGCCGACACACAGTATGCTGTGATGTCATAAATCTGAGAGGATAAGGAAGAAATGGATGGTCTATGGGCACAGTACGTTTTATTGGTGTGTGAGAGACCATGCAGAGGATAAGGAAGAAATGGATGGTCTATGGGCACAGTACGTTTTATTGGTTTGTGAGAGACCAAGCAGAGGATAAGGAAGAAATGGATGGTCTATGGGCACAGTACGTTTTATTGGTTTGTGAGAGACCATGCAGAGGATAAGGAAGAAATGGATGGTCTATGGGCACAGTACGTTTTATTGGTTTGTGAGAGACCGTGCAGAGGATAAGGAAGAAATGGATGGTCTATGGGCACAGTACGTTTTATTGGTTTGTGAGAGACCGTGCAGAGGATAAGGAAGAAATGGATGGTCTATGGGCACAGTACGTTTTATTGGTTTGTGAGAGACCATGCAGAGGATAAGGAAGAAATGGATGGTCTATGGGCACAGTACGTTTTATTGGTTTGTGAGAGATCGTGCAGAGGTCTCTCTGATGTCATAAGTTCACACGGGGTCAAAACGTGTCGAACTCGTGAATGGAGCATTTAGTACGCTTGTCTGTGTGTATATAATGGTGTGAACTGTGTATATTCGGGGGTCTGGTGACGAGATTAAGTGGCTAGCAGGTGGAACAACGTGAGCAGAGCAGCTTGGCGCTATAGCGGCGGGGCGCGCAAGCTGTAGCTAGTTCGGTCCGTTACATGGTTTCATCACTCCTAATCATACACACACACACTCACATACATGTACACATACAGGCACTCACACACTGACATACACACATTCACACACACACACACACACTGTATGTGTGGATGCATTGTGTATTTATGTGTGTGCATTTTGTGTATCTACGTGCTTGGTGTATTTATACATGTGCATGTGTGCCATGCCTATGTCCTCTTGTTATCAGTCTTCTATTTGCTGAATCCAATTTCTCATTTCATTACATGCTAGATTCCTTAATTACATGTTAGATGGTACTAATGTGCGTGTGTGTGTATGTGTGTGTACATGTGTGTGTTCATGTGTGTGTGTGCATGTGTGTGTGCAGGTGTGTATGTGTGTGTGTGTACCTGGAGATATCCCAAGGAGTTGCCTAACACCATCAGTGAGTCATCGTTCTTAACAGTGCAGGCTGTGACGGAGTGATACTTGAGGAAAGACCCTTTCAGTCTGTAGCGCTTCACATCCAGTGAATTGAACTCTCCAATCAGCCCACCACCGTAGACGTTCCAGAACCGTACCCAGCCCGCTGTTCCACATGCGACAAGTGTGGCTGTGGTCTGGTCCTCAGGTCTAGTGCAAAGGAAGGCCAGCTTGGAGGGGGAAGAGGGAATGACCATTTTGTGAAGATGGTAAGCCACAGTGACTGTCACCATTCAAAATTGTTATTTTAGGAAATGGTTATATTTTGACCAACTTTTTGGTCGCTATGGTATCATTTTTAAATGCACTATTATCGTTCCTAAAACGGTTGGCTTGATTTTATGGTTATTAGAAGGATAGTTAATTACCTTCTCGATTGCTCTTTCTTCCCTCCTCCCTATCGTTCTGTGAGCCAATGCTCTTTTGCTGTCTTCAGATGATCCACTCCCTCCGTTCCTCTCCTCCTCTTCCTCCTCCTTCCCTTTGACCTCTGCGTCAACCCGATGCATATCTGTGGGGGTCCTGGAGGGTTTAGAGCTGTCACTCCCAGCTGTGCAATCAACGGCCATTCAATAATGTCCCCTCACCTAACCATAGGCCTTAGGGTTGACCTCTTCGTGACCACACTGGTCAAATATACATTTTAATTTTTAGCTCAAAGAATACTTTGATGCCATGGTGTTGCTACATATTTAAAGCCCGGATAGTTGAAAATATAATCCTCCCTCATTCCCACTCTCACACACTCCTCCTCCCTACCCCCTCTTCCCACCCTCACACATCCCTCCTCCCTACCACGTGCCAAAGCAAAATTTTAAAGTTTCACTATGCCACGCCCTCCTCCCCCTTCCTTTCAAGATGGCAGCATCCATTACATCACTGCTTCTCAAAACACATCCTTGCAACTTAGCTCCCCTCTCATCCCTCTCCCTCCCCTCCCAAATACACAACCCTTCACAATTGACACAGGCCAACGAAGTGAGGGGGTGGGCAATGTACCTGGAGGGGTGGAGTCTCATGACGGCCTGCTGGATGCCCACCTTCCACACCACCAGCTCCCCATCATAGCTGGCACTGGCCACCATGTCCTTGCCCTGCTGGGCCAGACACAGTATGTCCTCGCAGTGGACCTGGCCCCAGTACTTGGGCACTGTCTTGTCTGTCTCAGGTGAGTCCCTACGGGAACAAATGGTGGGGAGGGTAGAGAATGGTGACCTTTTGTGCGTGTGTATGTATGTGTGTGTGTGTGTGTGTGTATGTGTGTGATGATGATGATGATGATGAAGTTGATGTGAATGCTATTGAACTCTTTGAACAGACTGATGCTTGTGTTATGCTATTCTAGTACCTGTGTTACACGTGTCTGGAGCCTATGTGACACGTGTGCCTGTGTGACACATGTGCCTGTGTGACATGTGTGCCTGTGTGACACTGTGCCTGTGTGACACTGCACCTGTGTGACACATGTGCCTGTGTGACACATGTGCCTGCTGAAAGGACTTCACTTCATTGACAAACATATTTGTATGATGCGTACTTTGAGGCATAGGGGAACGTTTTTATCAACTCGATAATGAAGTGTACAGTGTCACATTTTGAGTCCTTCCGGAGTTCATCATCGTTATTCGTTCCACAAGGTGCATTACTATTCATCTCTACAATTTGTATCATCAATGAGTGATGTTAATTAATTAATCACTGCCAATATAATGCATTATTAGTTAGTCTGCATGTGTGTTAGTACCAGTATAATGTAATCCTCCTATTCCAGCCTCCAGTGATTATGCTTTGCTGCCAACAACAGATGCTTGTAATCTGACAGAATGAAAGAGAAAAATTGAAAGAGAAAGAGAAATAGAAAAAATAGAGAGAAATGGAAAGAGATAAATATAAAAGAAAGAGAAAGAGAAGCACAGGTCAAGGCACAGGTCAAGGACAATACCTCCATTTCATAGTCATTCTTCAGCGTGGTCAGGCATGCTCCGTTGCTGAAGTTCCAGATCTTGATGCACCCGTTTCTGGCCCCCGTGACCAGCTGCCGGCCCCTGGGGGCCAGTGCCATGGTCGTGATCTCCGTGTTGCTGTAGCAGGAGAACTGAACCAGTCTCTCCCCTGTGGTCACATCCCACACATTCACCACCGAGTCATGGCTGCCGCTTATCACCTAGGTAACACATTTTACACACTATTATGTAAATGTCTGTATTAAAAAAAGTCGTCATCAGGCTGAAGTGCAAAGCACATTGAAAACATACACTTGAGAATATAACCACACTTAAATATACCATGTATCCATTATTATGGATACATGGATGGGCAGCATTATCCCTCATACCCACACCCTCATACCCACACCCTCATACCACACCCTCATAGCCATACACTCATACCCACACCCTCATACCCATACCCTCATACCCACACCCTCATACCCACACCCTCATACCCACACCCTCATACCCACACCCTCATACCCACACCCTCATACCCACACCCTCATACCCACACCATACACACATACCCATGCACACATAACCATGCACACATAACCACGCACACATTGCATATTAACCCGCGAACTGCTAAAGTAGGCTAATTGTGATAGATGTTAACAATTAATCGTATATAAAGCTGATATTCACGTCATTCAGATTGCTCTTGCAAGGCTGGCTATTTTATTGTCCAATCCATGCATTACTTTTAAATGTATTGTTATTGGCAGTACCATAGATAGTATATTGTTGCATGAAAATTTCATACATCATAATACTAAATACGATTGTTTGGTTTAATGACTGAACCAGAGCTGCAGGTGCAAATCTCTAGTGTATTTGAATATAATAATAATAATAATAATAGAAATAGCAGCTGTATTGAATATGAATAATCTCGCAGGTCGCCTGGTGTTGTGGGAAATTCAATATTCAAATACACTAGAGGTCTGCATATTTCTGCAACTACATGCATGGTACAGCCGACAATAATTCGTAACAGGATTGGTTATACTTTGATTCGACTACAAAGGCAGGCAGCCATGCAAGTACCAAAAAATATTGGCACAATGGCATACGTGTCAACCACATACAATCCTGCTTGGCCACTTTAGTGGCCTATAGCAGTTCAAGGGTTAAAATGTGCATGCCTCCATACTTGGGCTTCCACCCCTCCCCCCCCCTTGCACACTCACACATACCTGTCCAAAGGTGGGGCTGTACAAGGCTGCGCACAGCTGGCTCTGATGACTCAAAACCTCAGCCTCACATTCCTCTATGTAGTCACGCGACTGCAGGGCACCAAGCTGTTCACACAGAAGGATTTTAAAAATAAATAAATTTCTCTCTAAATATCAGTGGATGTTTGGGAGTGCACCCATTAGTTTACATTGCCCTGCCTTGTGAACCATAGGCTGATTCAGGTTTGTGTGTGTGTGTGTGTGTGTGTGTGTGTGTGTGTGTGTGTGTGTGTGTGCGTGTGTGTGTACATGTGTGTGTGCATGTGTGTGTGCATGTGTGTGTGTGTGTGTGTGTGCGTGTGTGTGCGTGTGTGTGTGTGTGCATGTGTGTGTGTGCGTGTGTACTGTATGTGATATGTGGTGCATGCATGTGTATGGTGTGTATATATGTGTGGTGTATGTGGTGTGGTGTGTGTGTGTGCATGTGTGTGTGGTTTGTGTGTATGTGTGTGTGTGTGTGTGTGTGTGTGGTGTGTGTGGTGTGTGTGGTGTGTGTGGTGTGTGTGGATGTGTGTGTATGTGTGTGTGTGTGTGTGTGTGTGCGTGTGTGTACCTTGTTGGTCCCGACAAGAACAGTGGACATGTAAGGGTGGAGGTAGAAGGCAGGGTAGATGGGAGGAGGGTTCTCAGGCTTGAGCTGCTGGAACCGACTGCATATCTGCACGCACTGCTGGTCCACTATCCCCCACACCCTTAGCTCCTGGCGTGGTTCAAAGAAAGTATGCTTGCCTAAACAATTCACTTACCATCTCATTTATGATCTACCTATGCCCTCATCGGAGCCACTCTAAAGTTAGATCCCATACTGCTAACACTGCCCCCCACCCCCCACACCACCCTGCCCCCCCCCCCCCCCCCCCCGGCTCACCATGTCCTGGGAGAAGCTAAGCACCTGGTTCTCCTTGTAGTGTATGACGACATGGGTGATGGCAGAGGAATGGCCTCGTAGTACCTGAAAAAATTTAATTACCGAAAGTGAAAAGGTTCTCTAATGGCCACCTCAAACGTGATGCTAGTGCATGCCATTGCAAAGGGCTCTTTTTATAGATGCTTGGAAGCTCTACAAGGTGCTGCCACTTACTATGTGACTCTGTGTCTGTATGCATAATGTCACACGAAGATATTGGGTACATGCCATGTGTACAGTACACTGTGTAGATATTCATGTCATGTGTACATTATACTGTTAAGATATTGGGTACATGTCATGTGTACACTACAGATATGGGTGCATGTCATGTGTACAATACACTGCCTATACAATTATAATACCCTTTAGATGAAATGCACACATCAATGATCATAAGTGTGCACCCACAAAATGCTAGCACGTCATTCAACATACAAATGCTTCCTACCCATCCACATCTGGACACATACAAATCTCTATGGACTGCGGTAATTGCTCCTTACAGCGACAGGTTTTGCTGGCACATATGGGTTCCAGAATCTCAAGATCCCATCAATGCTCCCAGTAGCTGAAGCAAAAGCATCACATGTGAAGTGCTCCACATACAGAAGTTGATTCCAATTGGAGCTCACCTATTAGGCTCCAGTCCTTTGCAAAGTCAAAGGTGCTTATGCCTTTCCACACCTTGAAAACCAAGTTTCCCTTATTGCTTCTCGTGTTTGCAATGAGGAGGGCAGAGCCACTATGATGGCTGCATGAGATGCAGTACTGCATAGCCGAGCAGTACCTCACCTGGCACACCCAGTCCCCATGTGCCTTTGGGGGTGGGATGGGGAATGGGAGGAGGATGAGGATGTATGTTTAATTATGTAAGGTCATGGGTACAAAGATCAGTATAAATGAAGTGAGGGGAATCTAACTGTGGCTTTTGAATGATGTCATTGTGTGAAATTTCAACAACTGCTTCACTAGTAAAATGACTTTGCAAGGAAAGGTTGATCTTTTGAGTTGTGGTTGGTTGGGTGCCCTGTGACTTCATTGTCAATGGGAAGAAAAACAACTGATCCCTTTGTGTTTAACAAGCTTTTCTACACATGTACATAAATGTTTGTTTCAATGCATATGTGCATAAAATATAATAATGTATATAATCTTGTGTGTATGTGTGTGTATGTGTGTGTGTGTGTGTGTGTGTGTGTGTGTGTATTTGTGAATTAACTGCACTTACAGTTGGGTTGTATGTGATTTTTGTTCCATCTAGCTTGTTGCTTTGCAGCTCGTAAAATGTAAGCCTGACAACTTCCTCTGTGCACGAAGAGTCCTCCAATCAGGTGGCAGGCAGGCAAAGTGTACCCCGCCCTCTTCATACCTTCCCACCTCACCTTGCTTGATCGAATACAGCATCACACCAAATAGGCAGGTTGTGGCGCTATCGAATTCCATGGTGTAAACGCCCCCTCCATTGTCCCCCATGACCAGTACAGCTTTGTTCTGGTCAAACGAGTTAAACCTGTAATTGGTACAGTCAATATTTATTACCATATGTATCACGCAGTCAATAAAAAAAATAGACATTCAGATTTGCATTGCATGTGAGCTTGCAGTCACTTTCATGACCACATTGTGTGGTTAAAAATGTAACAGTAGGATATAGGCAACAGAAAACCACACTCACTGTGCCAATCTTACATATCACCGCAACCGTGGATCCTGATGTGGTTCAATAAACATTGGCAACATGAGGGAATAAAAAGCATGGTATTGTGGGTATTTCTGAAGGGTTGTGCATTGTTGCATGGGGCTTTTATTTTTCCTAAACAGTAGTCCTGAGGGCTCAATCTAATATAAAAGTGGCCATGATTGGCTACATGAGAGAACAAAGGAGCATATTACAGATTAGTTAAACGTGGTGTGCAATGTTCCTTGGGGCTTTTATTTTTCCCAAGCATTAGTCCTTCGGACTCACCAGTAGTCCATGGTGACGATGCAATATGGAAACCCAACTATCTCAAATTGCTTTTCGAAGCTGGTGGACGAGATGTCGTAGAGAGATAGTGTGCAGCTGGTGAAGGAGAGGAGGATCTTGTTCAGGTTGGGCATCACAATGAGATCTGTCACCCACACGCATCTCTTGGGTCTGTTTTGAGACACCTTCAGTGAGGGTAACATGTGCATGTGCAAGTGCATTGTAAACATACATGCTTACAAGGAGTTGTGTGTGTGTGTGTGTGTGTGTGTGTGTGTGTGTACAAATGAGCATGCAGCAGTTTTCACACGAATTCTAATGTCGTTTACAAATTTATTTACAAATTGATGCTTGTGGAATGTTCGATGTAGATGTGTTTTTTTTTAAAGTATGCTGTATACATGGTGTGCACTTGTATGTATGCATGTGTGCATGTGTGTGTGTTGTGGAGGTGTGCAACCCACATAGTGTGACATAGTGCATCGATTCCCAAAAACCTAACCGTGAGGATCCTGCTGAGGGAGAAGTCAGTGTTCCAAAGACAAATGTTCCCATCCCTACAAAGGGTGACATATCTGCCATCTCTGTCCTCACCAATGGAGGACCGTCGACTCAGGCTCATGAATGTGATCTTAGAGATGTACTCATGATGCATACTGCATGGAAGGGTCCAAATGGTTTATTTATTTATTATTTATTTTTTGGGGGGGGGGGGGGGGGGAGGAATTGAGTAACAAAATATTATACTTACCTGGGTAGTTCATGCAGGGGATAAGGAAATGGCGGAAGTTTCTCACCGTCCATTGTTTCCCTCTCCTGGTATCCAAGTAGAATATACGTGCAGAATTCATCCTGTTAGTGAGCAATAGATGATCACAAATACGTGCTCCCCTTCGTTTATTAAAGAACAACCCTCGTTCATAGCTCTCTAGGTTTAAGTACATGTGGAGACTGTTGGACCGTCAGATGCATGCAAATGATGGGTAGTTACGGGAAAAGGGAGAGCGATTGCACGGGAACACAGGACACCAGCACAACTTTAAGTGCTAATATAATCTGCCCAGCCAAGTGCATTTTCTGCAAGTCACTTAAAGTAATGAGCTTTACCCAGTCAACAGTTTCGTCACAGTTGGTGTCGATCTTCATGAACAAGGCGGTCAGCTGGGAAGGAGCATCCGAATGTGTACACTAGAAGATCGCATTGCTGTTGCGTCATACCTGCGGGTCATCTCGAGCTCTTCCCAACACGCTTCCTAACTTAGCTGTAAACTCATCCACACTTAGCTGGCGACTGCTGTTAAATTCCTAGCCAACCGGGAGACCGATGCAATGAAGACAAACGAAAAGGAATAAAAAAGAAAAAGAAATTAATGAACTGATGAAATAGTTAACTGTCTTACGCAAAATAGTTTTTGTAGTTCAACCATGTGATGCAAGTTGATGAGGTCTTCTATATTTCTGGAGGCCGCCAATTTCTT
>JABACO010000014.1:1277937-1411636 GCA_013339895.1 Ephydatia muelleri
ATCTCCTCCACAGGTTATTCTGCCCATGGTCAGAGCAGCTCAAAAGAGCAAGTTGGTTCTTAGAAGTATTTTGTCACACTGAAGAAACTAGTATGTTTTAAACCCCCCTTTTTCTGGATTGTTTTTTTTTTTTCCTAATATGTGTAGCAGCATTTATATATGTACTGCCGGATGCTACGTATGCATGTATGTTGTGTGCAACTTTGAGATGAGACAAGGGAAAGGCAATACGTGTTCTGTGCTAAGATGAGACAAAGGAAAGGCAATATGTAGCTGGTGTTCTGTGCTAAGATGAGACAAGGGAAAGGCAATACGTAGCTGGTGTTCTGTGCTAAGATGAGACAAGGGAAAGGCAATACGTAGCTGGTGTTCTGTGCTAAGATGAGACAAGGGACGTAGCTGTTGTTCTGTGCTAAGATGAGACAAGGGAAAGGCAATACGTAGCTGGTGTTCTGTGCTAAGATGAGACAAGGGAAAGGCAATACGTAGCTGGTGTTCTGTGCTAAGATGAGACAAGGGAAAGGCAATACGTAGCTGTTGTTCTGTGCTAAGATGAGACAAGGGAAAGGCAATACGTAGCTGGTGTTCTGTGCTAAGATGAGACAAGGGAAAGGCAATACGTAGCTGGTGTTCTGTGCTAAGATGAGACAAGGGAAAGGCAATACGTAGCTGTTGTTTCTGTGCTAAGATGAGACAAGGGAAAGGCAATACGTAGCTGTTGTTCTGTGCTAAGATGAGACAAGGGACGTAGCTGTTGTTCTGTGCTAAGATGAGACAAGGGAAAGGCAATACGTAGCTGTTGTTCTGTGCTAAGATGAGACAAGGGAAGGCAATACGTAGCTGGTTGTTCTGTGCTAAGATGAGACAAGGGAAAGGCAATACGTAGCTGGTGTTCTGTGCTAAGATGAGACAAGGGAAAGGCAATACGTAGCTGGTGTTCTGTGCTAATATGAGACAAGGGAAAGGCAATACGTAGCTGGTGTTCTGTGCTAAGATGAGACAAGGGAAAGGCAATACGTAGCTGTTGTTCTGTGCTAAGATGAGACAAGGGACTAGCTGGTAAGGTTCTGTGCTAAGATGAGACAAGGGAAAGGCAATACGTAGCTGGTGTTCTGTGCTAAGATGAGACAAGGGAAAGGCAATACGTAGCTGGTGTTCTGTGCTAAGATGAACAAGGGAAAGGCAATACGTAGCTGGTGTTCTGTGCTAAGATGAGACAAGGGGAAAGGCAATACGTAGCTGGTGTTCTGTGCTAAGATGAGACAAGGGAAAGGCAATACGTAGCTGTTGTTCTGTGCTAAGATGAGACAAGGAAAGGCAATACGTAGCTGTTGTTCTGTGCTAAATGAGACAAGGGAAAGGCAATACGTAGCTGGTGTTCTGTGCTAAGATGAGACAAGGGAAAGGCAATACGTAGCTGGTGTTCTGTGCTTAAGATGAGACAAGGGACGTAGCTGTTGTTCTGTGCTAAGATGAGACAAGGGAAAGGCAATACGTAGCTGGTGTTCTGTGCTAAGATGAGACAAGGGAAAGGCAATACGTAGCTGGTGTTCTGTGCTAAGATGAGACAAGGGAAAGGCAATACGTAGCTGGTGTTCTGTGCTAAGATGAGACAAGGGAAAGGCAATACGTAGCTGGTGTTCTGTGCTAAGATGAGACAAGGGAAAGGCAATACGTAGCTGGTGTTCTGTGCTAAGATGAGACAAGGGAAAGGCAATACGTAGCTGTTGTTCTGTGCTAAGATGAGACAAGGGAAAGGCAATACGTAGCTGGTGTTCTGTGCTAAGATGAGACAAGGGACGTAGCTGTTGTTCTGTGCTAAGATGAGACAAGGGAAAGGCAATACGTAGCTGGTGTTCTGTGCTAAGATGAGACAAGGGAAAGGCAATACGTAGCTGGTGTTCTGTGCTAAGATGAGACAAGGGAAAGGCAATACGTAGCTGGTGTTCTGTGCTAAGATGAGACAAGGGAAAGGCAATACGTAGCTGTTGTTCTGTGCTAAGATGAACTTTGGCTGCCTGGGCCTGACACCTGTCAAGGGCAAGTGCATCATGATCAGTGCAAGCCTATCTCGTCCCCAGCCTATATCGTGCTTTCACAATATGCAGTAGCGGTGATTTAATTCACCCGCTGTTGCGTATATTGGGTCTAGGGATGAGTCTAGTGCACGTTCCCTCTCCCCTCCCCTCCCCCTTCCCCTCCCCTCCCCCCCTTCCCCTCCCCCCTCCCCCCCCTCCCCTCGCCCCAGGCACGGATTTAGGGTGTGTGTGGGAGGCGTATCCCCCCTAACTAACGAACTGACGATAAACTATTGATAGCAAGCCGGCTTGTGCAAGCACAGGCCAGCTTTTGTATACCTTAAAATAAATGTGAAACACATTCTGACATACCACCTACGCAACCCTCCCCAATGACATCATCATATTTGGGTGTGTCATCTGTTGTGCACGCCAGCTCCACCAAAACTAGACCACAACACAATACACGCTACTTGACAAACTGAAGTTCTGATAACTATTACAACAAAAAACCAACACTACATCTGAGTGAGGGACTGAAATATAACCTGTATTTGGGGGGAGAGGAGTCCACATCTCTCCTCAGGAAAACCCCCAGTGGCAAACCCTCTATCAGGGGAAATCCACCTCTTTGGGGAAAACCACTACCCAGCACCGCTCAGTCAAAAACACAATAATCTTGGAACTTAAAGAACACTTCGCCTGCTTTTCGCTATGAATTCTTGTTTCCTCTCAGAGGTAGCAAACATTTACACCTGCACTCGGATAGCATTGGGTGGGGGGGCAATGCACAAGTACAGACGCACTTTAAAAAATCCCAACACCACTCAATTTATACTATAAGACTACACGTGGACCAATATGCCTACGCATCCCCAACACCACTCAACAGCTACGCACATGGTAGCTGTGCATGCATAAGCCTCTCCAACACCACCCAACCAGCTATAAGCCTCTCCCAACACCACCCAACAGCTACACACATGGTAGCTGTGCATAAGCCTCTCCAACACCACCCAATCAGCTACGCACATGGTAGCTGTGCATATGCCTCTCCAACACCACTCAACAGCTATTAGCTTGCATAACTCTCACTCCGAGAAGCGCTTTAACCAATCATTGGCTCGATACACTTTGGTGTATTCATATAGGAGCTTATTTTCTGTCTAATTCATACGTCAAATGACGGAAAAGTGTATTGCTGAAGTGTGAGAGGGTTGACGTGGTCCTGTATGGCGAAACAGCAATTAACCCAGGTTCTACAAAAAAAGGTACTTAGACTTATATAGACCTATATATTTATTTGTAGGGATCAAACACCCAGTCTGTTGTCAAGGAGTGTTCTAATGAATTGCTCAAGTACAATATAATCATGAATAGATCCGGGGAGCAAATTTTTTGTAAGTTCCCTTCAAAACAATACAGAGATAAGATTGAAAAATGGTACTAATGGTTCAACATTACATCATACTCAGCAGTACAGGGATGGATTGTAGTGTGTAGCGCGTGCTATTTCCTGACACATCCCGTCGCTCACCTAAAAAATAAATCTCAGTACCATACGATAATTGGAAGGCTGCTATCCAATATAAGCCACGAAGTATGTGATTATCATCGCAATTCAATGGCAAAGTTGTGTGCCTATATAGTGACGTAGGAAAATGTAGAATCGACGTGACAAAATAGCTATGGAAAATACAGCAATCGTGCAACGTAATCGTGCAGTACATGTACTAAGATCTATTCTAGAGCATCGTGAAAGGCACTAAGGGGTCACATGGCCATACCCTCACCCCCCCCCCCCCCCCCCCCCCCTTGCGATATTAATTCTCTCCCTCTCCATGAACGCCCGTCTCGCAACTTGTTACACATAGGCCAGGTCATAGGCCAGGTCGCTTGGCCAGGTCGCTTGAGTTCAGAGAGTAGAAACAGATTTCCATGCACATTGAATGAGCACTGGCCTGCCGAAGAGCTTTCAAGGGGCTACCAATCACTACCGTTTTGCCTCCTGAGCCGATCAGCACAGAACTGGTTGTGCTAGCTAGCTGCGACGGGAGAGGCGTTTTTTATTCGTTCAATTTTTCAAATTTGGTGTCGTACAGATTATCTCGTTCCCAGTAGTGCATACACTTCGCTGACTGGGGACGTAATCTCTCTTGATGTTATCTTGTACGGTTTGTGTACAGTATTCAGACTCTTGATAAGGTATGGCTTTACTACGATTGTTGTAAGCCTGTGTTGAGAACTATAGTGACGTCAAAGTTTTACTCGTGGCGGCGAAGAGCGTCGTGTATGCGCGGTCTCGTCTCGCGCCGTAATGTGGATCAAATCAGGGTTCTTGCAATCGAACATACGGGTGATTCAAATGCTTTAGATGACCGTTTCTGGAAAACACATGTGTTATTGCAATCCTGTGGTTAAACCAAGCAGGTAGCCGCGCCCAACGAAATGTTGTCTGTGTAGGTGTTAAATTGTACGCAAGTTTGTCAGCAAAGTTATAAAAAAGGCAGCGAAAGGTAAATAGCTCTTAGATCTCGTTGTCCTGCGCGATAATAGTAGTTACCAAGGCTACAGAGTTTGCACATTATGTACGCGTGTGTGTGTGTGTGTGTGTGTGTGTGTGTGTGTGTGTGCGTGCGTGTGTGTGTGTGCGTGCGTGTGTGTGTGTGCGTGTGTGTGTGCGTGTGTGTGTGTGTGTGTGTCTGTGTTCCAATTGAAGTTGTACAAGTACCCAATATTTCTGAGGGGTGTCCTTTTAATTTACTTTATAACAACCATCAAGTACTTGAAATTTTATTTGTTTGGAGAATAGAAACCTTATTGAATGCAGTTACTTAATCTGTGATCATTACAATGCTACTGCTAGCAAATAGTGACAATATTTCCACCCTCCATCAGTTGTCTGTGTGGACGTGATAAGTAGCACATGTACATGGTAAGTTCAGTATTCAAATGTGTGTCCGTCAGTTCTGATATTTGGATTCAAATGCACGTGCTGCGCCCAATGGCAAGGGGGTATGTTTCAAGTCGTAATGACATTTTTAACCTTTCTCTTCTGTTCCTAGAATTGTGTAAGTTGCAGTGTTTTTATTTATTAATTATATTTGAAATCGTTGTTTTTGGTCTGCGACCCTCATCATGTACTCGTCAGTGTGTAAGTTCAATAGTTAGTGTTTTTATTGTACAGTTTTCCTTGTTTTATTAGAATATTTTTCATTTGTTTCACTTTGTGACTTCAAATCAAGCCTGTAAGTGTTCGCTAAGCACTTGTGTCTTTCTGAATAGTAATTTATTCTCTCGAACTGCACCTGTGTTTTGTTTGACCTTTTTAGAGAGTAAGTGAAGAATCATGCTTTTCTTCCTAAATTGCTACATGTATCTATTCATCATTGCTGTCATGATTCTGGACTCTGTAAATTCTGGAAAAGGAGGTGAGGTAAGTGTTTTGTAGTGCATTGATGACCACAGTTTTAACAAGAGACCTTCATCTTAAAGCTCATAGGGTTGGTTCTTGGCCTCAGTATGAATGGTTTTGTGTACACGACTGCCACAAGATCATATTTCATGTGCAAGGATAAGTTTTAATAATTCAGTAATTAAAAGTCGTTTAGTTGACTTGCTCACTCATTTATGATCACACTGTTAGTTTTGATAGCTATTAAACGAGCACAGCACCCTCATCATTGGGAGGTACCTAATCCACTTCTTCACAGATAATACTGAATCAAAAAATAAGCTGTGGAAACACAATTTTGATGATATGATTGCATAATTGTACATTTGGAATCGTTTCTGCGAAAAGGGACCTAAGACTTACATTATAAAAATTTCAGTACATGCAATAAAAATGTAACGACGCTTTCGTTGAAATGTATGGGTCATTAAAATTTCAGAGACTTACAACTCCATGTGGATACTCCGATTCTCAGTGCATAAGAAGCAATGTGTTGAGGACATTTCAGACTTCTAGAATATCATAAAAATTGAAAACTTGAAAAAACATGTGTTAGGCCACTTTTCGTGGAATGATCCAATTTATACATTTCATAATTTTAGTGTCAGTATACATTTATACATTACATAATCTTAGTGTCACATGTATTATACATTTATAGTGTTTAAAAAAAGTATTGTTATAAGGGCATTGTTATGTTAATGCCTGACGTGCATCAACTTGTACGTTGACATTTCTTGACACCTTCAGACCACTCAACATAAACGTCTGGTGAGTGATCATGTTCCTCTGAGCTGTATGTTAGTTGCAATCTGTCGACTGGAATTGGACACTGTGGGGTGATCGTGTCAGGTAAATCTAAATACCGGTAGTTCTAGGGACACATTCATTGTAAGGTCACTTCTTTCACTTTCACCAGATAAACATGGCTAGTAAATGCCAATCCTGCTACAAATATAAGTATTTATATGCTATCATTCGTGTCAACTTTTTAATATGGTTGTTTAAATTAAATGCAATTAAATAAAAAGAAAAATGAGATGGTCTTTTTATAGAAACTGTACCAAATGTCTGTGTCGTTTCATTCTTTTAAAATGATTTGCATTTGGGGGCACGAATTGTCATTGGCAGTTGCCTTTCAGTAGAATGTTCTGAAGATTCCTGCAACAATTGTTAAAATGTATGATTCAATATTTTTTCACTACATGATTGGAGACTGAATTGGGTGCATGGTTAGATCATATAATCTGCTTCTATGGATGGTCAGCATCAATGTTGCACTGTACCAACTCTCACCTTACCATGATCTATGCAATGTACTATTTTAAGGTTTTGAATATCTAGGTGTTTCATTTTTCAAATTGATTTTGAAGATTGACATCACTTCAGTCTGTTTTATCATATTAGGCAAAAGCTGAAGAGGATGTAGACTTTGATTCTGTTCACAATCTACATGTAAGTTCAAATTGCTGTGTTTTAAAGGGTACCTGTCTAAACATTCTTGCATATTTGCAGGGAGGTCTGATACTACTCTTATGTGTATGTGCTGTAGATGGCTGATACGCCTCTGTTGATAGTGAACATGAATATTGTGTTGTGTTCAAGGGGCACTTTCATGAAGCAATAATACATTGCATTCATAATCAAAGCAACACTAGAGGTGTAAATTATTATTTTTTAGCTGCTGGGTTCTGCCCACTTTTTGGGCTCCTTTGTCTTTATGATCATGGCGTTACTGGTCTGTGTATGAGATTGGAATGCCGTTGACCCCATGTACTGATTATATAGCTGTCCCTGTGTACTGATTATATAGTTGTCCCTGTGTACTAATTATATAGCTGTCCTTGTGTACTGATTATATAGCTGTCCCTGTGTACTGATTATATAGCTGTCCCTGTGTACTAATTATATAGTTGTCCCTGTGTACTAATTATATAGCTGTTGGTTTGGATGTCACCTATAGATGCTCCTTTGACGAGTGTTAATTTTGGACTGGGGAAGTGAATAAGGATAGTAATCATATTCTTATTATGTCGTCATGGAAAGTGGCACTAAAGGCACACAAATCTGTGGCGAATGTAGACGTTTCTGGGCTCAGTAACAAAAATTCAGGCTTTCTAATATGTGGTAGCTCATTGAAAAGTTGGGCTTGAGTCATCTGAGTGGGTACTCAGTGGGTTAAGGGGTTGATCTGAGTGGGTACTTAGTGGGTTAAGGGGTTGATCTGAGTGGGTACTTAGTGGGTTAAGGGGTGGATCTGAGTGGGTACTTAGTGGGTTAAGGGGTGGATCTGAGTGGGTACTCAGTGGGTTAAGGCAGGAACACAGGTTTTTTTTTAAATGGAGCAGATGAAGAGCTAAAAGTGGTGACTATCATCATCTGCTGTGCCTCATGACCTAATGATTTGGTTGTCATGTTGATTTGTATTATCATTTGTGCATCGTGTAAAATTATGTTATCGTCATGGCAATGACGATATTTCTTTAACATTATGTTGTACAAAATTCGGCTCGCAAGAAGTGGTCAGACTTGCATGAAGTTGGACTAACACATTCATCATACGTCGGTCAGTCACATAATGTCTGGAAGAAACGCGTATGGTATTCCAGGCCCAGAAACAATTTAAGAGGCGTAAACAAAGAAATCAAGGTTCCAGACCAATTAATTTACCTTTTCTATATGCTTCCTCCCAGGCATGACACAATAGACAGGTTCGGCAAATGCATTAGTCTATATGTCATGCAGTCTGACCACTTTTTGCGGGCCGGATTTTGTAAAACCTTCTGTTAAGGAAATAGTTGCATTAACGAGCATATGGCTTGGTTACTATGGCAATAAAATATGTTAACAGATGATGAGATAATACAAGACAACAACATGACAAATTTATCAGATCAGGTGTGGAGCCAAACCCATTGCATTGCAAAACATAGCCTTCCTCCGTATGTGTTATACAATGGCCACTGGCATCACACTGTATCATGGCACCCAATTTTACACCATTTATAAAAACGGGAGCATGCTGTTAAGTCGAAATTTTCAAATTATGCTTGACTCAACAGATGCTATGTAATTATGCATTTAAACAAAAAAATAGCTCCCCTTGTGTCCCACCCCTCATCTTCTGATCATGCAGTGTTCCCCTTATGTCCCAACCCTCATCTTCTGATTATGCAGTGTTCCCCTTATGTCCCACCCCTCATCTTCTGATTGTGCAGTGTTCCCCTTATGTCCCAACCCTCATCTTCTGATTATGCAGTGTTCCCCTTATGTCCCAACCCTCATCTCCTGATTATGCAGTGTTCCCCTTATGTCCCACCCCTCATCTTCTGATTGTGCAGTGTTCCCCTTATGTCCCAACCCTCATCTTCTGATTATGCAGTGTTCCCCTTATGTCCCAACCCTCATCTCCTGATTATGCAGTGTTCCCCTTATGTCCCACCCCTCATCTTCTGATTGTGCAGTGTTCCCCTTATGTCCCAACCCTCATCTTCTGATTGTGCAGTGTTCCCCTTATGTCCCAACCCTCATCTTCTGATTGTGCAGTGTTCCCCTTATGTCCCACCCCTCATCTTCTGATTGTGCAGTGTTCCCCTTATGTCCCAACCCTCATCTTCTGATTGTGCAGTGTTCCCCTTATGTCCCACCCCTCATCTTCTGATTGTGCAGTGTTCCCCTTATGTCCCACCCCTCATCTTCTGATTGTGCAGTGTTCCCCTTATGTCCCACCCCTCATCTTCTGATTGTGCAGTGTTCCCCTTATGTCCCACCCCTCATCTTCTGATTGTGCAGTGTTCCCCTTATGTCCCACCCCTCATCTTCTGATTGTGCAGTGTTCCCCTTATGTCCCAACCCTCATCTTCTGATCATGCAGTGTTCCCCTTGTGTCCCAACCCTCATCTTCTGATTGTGCAGTGTTCCCCTTATGTCCCACCCCTCATCTTCTTATTGTGCAGTGTTCCCCTTATGTCCCACCCCTCATCTCCTGATTATGCAGTGTTCCCCTTATGTCCCAACCCTCATCTTCTGATTATGCAGTGTTCCCCTTATGTCCCACCCCTCATCTCCTGATTATGCAGTGTTCCCCTTATGTCCCAACCCTCATCTTCTGATTATGCAGTGTTCCCCTTATGTCCCACCCCTCATCTTCTGATTGTGCAGTGTTCCTCTTATGTCCCACTCCTCATCTTCTGATTGTGCAGTGTTCCCCTTATGTCCCACCCCTCATCTCCTGATTATGCAGTGTTCCCCTTATGTCCCACCCCTCATCTTCTGATTGTGCAGTGTTCCCCTTATGTCCCAACCCTCATCTTCTGATTATGCATTATTCCCACTGCGTTGCATTAAGGTTAAATGTTTTTTTAATTTCTTGATAGGGAGAAGCTGAAGAGGATGTATTTAATCCTTCTGCTCTCGAAGTAAGTCCAAATTGCTGTAGTTTTTAAAAGGTGCATTTCTTGCACTTTACATGTGCACATGAGCTCTGAGATTGCTCCATGCATTGTGTCTGTGTGCTGTTTATAGCATCAAGTTGCAAAAATGATTACCTTTCGTATTGCAACTGTGTAGCACTATGAAGGCACATCTACTGCATGCAAAAGCAGTGACGTTTGTGCATCGACTGACTATTTTTTGTACGACTGTACGTTGGGCTTGCTGTAAACATACAAAATATGATGTAATCAAGTTTATTACACTTCAATTTTCTCTTCCTTCCTTCATCAGGGCGATAATTCCGAACGTCGACAACACAGTAGCAGAGTAGTTGCAGTGCCAAACAAAAGAATGGTGGGTGTCAAGTGCATAGAACTAACCTTGTCATTTGTGATGCATGGGAAGACAGATTGGGAAAAATATTGTTCTAAACCGATTGCTGCTTCCCTGAATTTCGAAATAGAAAAGGCTGGCACGTATTTAGGGCAAAGCTAGGGTGCATTAGGCTATTTCAGGATGGTGGTTGTATTTTGATATGAAATAGCGTTTTAGGTGAGATAAGGTTTTGTTCCGTTCCTAAAGAGATGCAGGCCATTATAGTCATTCATTGTTGTCCTGATTGCAGGATGATGGAGATGAGCGCTTTTCCAAAGTAAGATAGACATGACAGAATGTTGCACAGTTTATGATAGAGAGTTACATTGATTTTGGCACTAGTCTTATCCTGCTACAAGGGTAAGTTACGCCTGGCTTATACAGTGCTTTAATTGGAATACAGAAAATAATTCATCTTTTGCCTTATTTATGCTGGAAGTTATCACATGTAAGTGCCCTGTAATCATTATCAACATCAATTTGTAGTTTGTATACTTTCCAGCACCATTGCATGGGTGAATCTACAAATCCAGTAAGTTGCCAGAATTTTTAATTTGACAGTGCAATGTGTGTGTGTGTGTGTGTGTGTGTGTGTATGTTTGTGTGCGTTCTAAATGTGTGGCACTAGGTTGTATATTGATGCGAAATTCTTTTTTTGTTTACCTTTTCTTTCGTGGATGAGTGCTAAATTTATTGAGGTAGAAAGCCCTGACATGTGTTTCACTTCAGTATGACACATCAGAGTCTTGGCTCCACCTCCGTCATCTGGTGTAGTATAGAATGTAAAAGTCCTGATCATTAGACGATAACAAATGTGTCTGGGTGCCTCTTTGTCAATCACCTCTTCAGTCACTGGCAATGTAGTTTGAGAGGAATTGTGGATTCCTGTTGAAGAGGATGGGTGGCTGAGGAGAGGATGGGAGGCTGAGGAGAGGATGATGGGTGGCTGAGGAGAGGATGGGAGGCTGAGGAGAGGATGGGTGGCTGAGGAGAGGATGGGAGGCTGAGGAGAGGATGGGAGGCTGAGGAGAGGATGGGTGGCTGAGGAGAGGATGGGTGACTGAGGAGAGGATGGGAGGCTGAGGAGAGGATTGAGGAGATGGGTGCTGAGAGAGGATGGAGGCTGAGAGGTGGGCTGAGGAGAGGATGGGTGCTGAGGAGATGATGGAGGCTGAGGAGAGGATGGGTGGCTGAGGAGAGGATGGGTGGCTGAGGAGAGGATGGGTGGCTGAGGAGAGGATGGGTGGCTGAGGAGAGGATGGGTGGCTGAGGAGAGGATCGGTGGCTGTGGAGAGGATGGGAGGCTGAGGAGAGGATGGGAGGCTGAGGAGAGGATGGGTGGCTGAGGGGTCCCCCTCCCTCCACAAACCCCAAACACTGATATATTTGCTGTGCTTATTTGTGACCATGTCCTGATATTGTGAAGGCATGCTGTTATTCATATATATGTCGACGGTCAATTTGTGGAAGTCCTCATACCATACAAAGTTGACTATCCTACATTACATAGGGCAGTTAGGGCTGTGCATGTATCATCATTTAGGCAATAATGTGATGTAATGCATGATTGGCAACTGTGTTTTATGTGAATTTGGCATTGCAAATAAATTTGCTTTCTTTTCATTTTCATGTATTCTTAAAAAGTCGGTATGCTGCTGCATGTGCTGTGATGCCTCTGGCGTGCTTGATAAGACTTTTCCAATCACACACACCCTAAAAAGATGATGCTAAATGTTATGAAGGAAGACCTAATGCAAGGTGATTTTGCTATCCATGGATCGTTGTGTTTATCACCTTGCTATTTTTTTAGACCCTAAAGCCAATGCTGATGGTAAGGAAAAAATATGTTTGGGATATGATACTTCATTATCAGTTGATGGACTCACTTATCAAAATTTACAGGGTAAGTTTTTTTGCTTTACCATTGCTATGACAATTAGTGTGTTTATTTACTATTAAGTGTATGAGTTTTTTAACTGGACCGTCAAATAATTACTTTGTGAAAAAATATGCTTAGACCATTTATTTCTATTTCTTCCAGTTAATGGGAGAAAGTTGTTGTATGAGTGTGTTTGACATCAATGATTCATATCTCTGTCCAACAGATTGCAAGTTTCAGCAGTTGAGGTAAGTGAAATATTCTGCTCTATTAATTTTGATAATTCTTACAAACTGTTAAAATCATAAGACAAACGAAAACTTCATTGCCTATATGAAAACTGTTAAACCTACTACTACTGTACACCACGAGATGTTTTAGATTTATAATGATGTGAGGTACGATCTCATCAGGAATTGATTTAAAGCATTCCCAGACATTTATTAAAAAGTGAGTTGTCGTAGCCATGTGTAATCCGCTGTTTGTTGTCATTATGCATGCTTCTTCGTGTAGTCTCTGTTTCTAGAACTCTCAGGACACGCAGCATTATTCCTCTTATGAACTACCTTTTGACTGTTATTATACCGTCATGATGTTTCATTCATTGTTGGCACCACTCAGGAAAATTGATTTTAGTTTTACCAAGAACGTCTGTACGCGGACTTCCATCTCACTGTATACAAATCATGAGCATGTTTTGAAGGTTTCTGCATATGTACATTTCCGAACTGCTGATTGGTGTGTATCTGGAGCTCCGTTAAGCACACCATAATTACGTAATTACTAATATGCCCTAGCTGTATACTGAAGAGAGAAAACACAGGGCCAATGATGCCAAATGCAACGAACTACATGTAGGCTGGTTGCCTGGTCACTGAGACTGCATGGGGAAAAGAATATACGCTGGAAGTGGGTAGCGGTGTGCATGATCGTTTTTGTTGAGTTGGTTGAGACAGCTTACGCACGAGTGTCTTTGATATTCATCAACAATGGATTGTGGGCAAACACACAGTTACACACGTGTACTGTTTTGGGGGCACAACGCCTTGTTGGCCATTTTGTGTAGACTTTCCATAGAAACTGCGCACACTTGATGTGTTTAGTATGATGGTAGTCTCGTACCCAGACCCAAACGTGCGCAAGCATTTTCGTTTGCAATATAATATACTGCAGCGAAACTGCTTACGTACATTTGGGTCTGGATACGAGACTAGTATGCTGTTGCCACATGCACAATTGGGCCTGGGAGTGCATTGATGGGAATTGTCACCCACGCATGTGATCGTTCGTCCCCATGGTTTCGCGTCTCGTAAAACTTTTCCTATGCATGCACTGCAGAGCAGAAGAAAAGTTTTCAAGACGCGAAACAATGGCCGGAATGGGAAAGGGCACAACATTAACTGTATATATATAAAGAGATGGGCTGACCCGAAACAAAAAAATTGCCAAAACACGTGAATATTTTGTTAAAATGCAATTTTAGTAGGGTGTATCACCTAGTCTCGTATCCAGACCCACACTTACGTGACTTGCAGTATAATACTATAGATCACATATTTTTGTTCCGTGCTTTCAAGAACTTGAAGACTTGAAGGTCCAATCAAATTGCAACACGTCATAAAACTAATAACCATGAGTGGGCTTGAGCTTGATAGTGTTATTTCTCTAGCAGCGCCTCATTTACCCAGATCTTTGACCTGAACAATGCTCGGCGATACACTCGTTTATGGAACGGAACGACGTTTTCATTGCCTTGCCCACTGGTAGTGGGAAGTCACTCTTCAATGCTTCTATGTACGTGTGTGTGTGCACCAAGCCTTGGTAAGAATGGCAGTCATAACCATTAATATGACGACACAAGTGTTACATAACACTGAAGATTACAATATGTAGTATATTATGATTATTATATATTTTTCAGAGATTTTATTTATTTATTTATTTTTATGATAAAAGTATATATATATTACATAAAAATGGGTACAAAGAAATAATGCAATGAATGTAAAACAGAAACTGAGGGAACCTTGGCTTCTGCAACAGCCAGATCAATTGCACTGATTCTGAATGCTCGCCCCTGTGATGATCGTGCACCCCATAAGCACATGATGGAAGAGCGCAGGAGAGAGAAACTAAGACAGCATGGCAATAGTTGCACTGTAAAGTTGCTCTTGCTTGGTAGATAGAAGAGAGGCAAGTCTCTTGTATGTTATGGAAGCACACTTCCCCATTCCTCCTGATGTGGAAAATACTAGTGGAGTGAAGGAGCCATGTTCTACTTTCCGTACATGTTGGTCATAAGATCTCTGCTTTTGGTGTTCGTGAAGACGTTATGCTGATGGTAACTGCATTTTCCGATAGGAGGGAGCATTTGGGTGGAAAGCATGTATATCAAAAAATGCCCGATGGTGACGATCACCACAAAAACCTTGTGCGCTGATGTCAAGGCGAGCACCATCTGAATTTGAAGTGTCATGCGACAGCAGTTCTCCAGTTAAGGCTTGCAATGGGGGTTCTATACACACATTGGGACAGACCTCAGTCAACAGGTTAGCTGTAAGTCCCTCAGATAGTTGGGCGCACAGATGGAAAACCACCTGTCAGGCAGGTGAGTGCATGATCTGTGTTGAAAGAACTTCTGCAGACACAGTGGCTTGGTAGGTTTGGTGGTTGCCAATAGTAGTGAAGACACATGGCATCATGGAAAGCACCCTTGTGGAGTGCAAAACCATGATCACAGATTGGCAGGACTGAAGGCCAAGATGAGGCACCTTTTTCACTATTGAGATCCATAGATCGCACATGGGCAGGAGGCAGGATAGCTTTGAGTCGCACAAGTTCAGATGAGTGTAATTGTTGTCTCAGTGAGTGGACTGTTGCCTTGGCCTGTTTTTGATCAACAAAGGTGGAGTGAGGAAGGTCCATGCACTGTAACAATATACAGGAGATGAGAGGGGCTGTGATGTTTACAGATGAGGAATATTCAAAAGAAGCTGATACAGTGGGGTTAGGTATGGCAAGACCACCAAGGCATGCTAGAAGAGCGAAAAGGTCCCTTTTAGTATCACTGATGCTGTCACGTCCTGTGATAGAGGGAATGAAATTGAGCCTGATTGCATCCTCAAGTGGCTGGAGGAGTGACGATATGTCTGGTATACTGCGAAGGAAGAAATTCCAAAGCCCAGACACACCATGAACAAAAGCACAGTAGGCGGCATGAGGTTGAGTCTTGGCGATCAAGGATAAGTTGAGGATGGTAGAGGTCCACACTTTCACTTTGTCACTGATGTAACTCCGGCTCCTTAGTGCCGCACCAAGATGGTGCTTCCCTTCAGATGTTATACCAATTCCAGTGCCAGAGAATAGTTCTTTTGCATCACACTCATGTTGTGGTTGAACAATCAGCCATGTTTTCCCAGGGTTGACAAAGTACCCATAGGAGGGACCAGAGGATGACAACATGGTCCACCAGGCCTTAAGATTGAGTAGTGTGCCAACTGCAGTAGCATCATCAGCGTACCAAACCTGCTTGGTGTTTGTGCTCTGCAATTTCTCAATCAAGGGAATAGTTGCAATAGCATACATGGCCATGGCAAGAGGGTCTCCCTGGGTTGTTCCTTACTGAGAGAAAATAGTGTCCCCATCTATGAAGAGAGAGGCACCTTCTCTGTATGTGTTTGTAAGTATAGCGGCAAGTGATGGACACAATTCAACTTTACGGTTGAGAGAGTTGAATGTATTGTCTGCATCAACAAGCAGGGCAGCCTCAGTCGTTGCATCATGAAAGATGCGACACATTGAATGTATGGCAGCTTCATGTCCAGCACAAAACTGAAGAGTACCAGCAGCCTCTAGTACATCAGGCTTGATAACGAAAAGAACTGCCTTGCTAATAATTTTTCTGACTATCTCACCAACACCAATGGGGTGCACGCCTGGACATTTATCAAGGGCAATAAGACGGTCGGCAAGACCTTGAGGGTCAACATATTATGTTGTACATATTTTTCGTGCAACCAAGGCGAGACTATTGCAAAGATCAGTAGAGGCACGCTGAAAAGATGTGCACAAGCGTCTCCAACCAAGAGCATCAAGACCAGATGGACCAGCTGATCCATTTATGTGTAAAGCAGCTGACCGGATTGAAGCCCCATCCAACGAATCAAAAATGACAGGATGACTTGGCAGTATTGTATGTATCATACTGAAAGCGATAATGCTTATGTAAGTGCAGGTCGGGTACGAGACTAGGTACTAAGGTACCACCACCCTACGCCTTCCCTTTTTAAAATCACTCGTTACTTTTTTTCCTTAAGTCAGGTAATCCTCTCCTCAAGCTCTACAGTATTGGGCGATGGGGTCTTGTACTGATTTTCTTGCCCCCCCCCCCCCCCCCCCCCCCCCCCCTTCGGCCCTGTATCATCGTACTTGTTACCGATTGTTACGTATTATGTACGTTTTAAAAACACAATCCTCATGCTCACAGCATAAGCAAACAAAAACAAAAACAAAAAAACTTTTTTGGCAGCGGCTATTCACTTGGAACAAGACGTGCTAACTCTATAAATTAACTAGTACAACAATATTAAAGTAATCAGTAAATATATAATAACTAGTTTTAACTGGAGTTAGTACAAAGCTGTAAAGTTGTGAGACACTTCAATATAGTATCACGTGATGTGCATACCTGGAGAGTTGCATCGCAACATGCATGCCACATCAGCGTTGTCACTTTTTGTTTACTGCTAAAACACTGAACGTTGGTTCTAATACAGTTACAAACAACTTCCGTTTGAACAGTTCCTCATTTTAAACATGTATGGATTCCAAATTAAATCTCACATTACAATAGTCATTAAAAAAGTATTATCGTATCGGGCTGCCGGTCGACCGATCATCAGTAAGCGAAGGAGATTGTGCCGTAGAGATTGGCGCAGCACCTCTGGCCGTAGGGTGGAGTGCTGCAGAACGCGGCATGGACGGAGTAGGTACCGGCGTGACTTGCGTACTGGTGGGTGGCCAGGAACGGACCCAAGGTACTGACGTGCTGGTAACTGGTGGCGCCATCTCCCCAGCTGACAGACCACCTTAACAAAGATGGGGGGTTATTTCTTTTTCAATGTACCCATGCGTGTCGGGTATAAATGTTGGACTGGGCTGCGTGGAAAAAAACAAACAAACATTTGATTTGCACTTACTCAAAGCCTCCTGCAGGCTGCGCAGTACATGTTCCCCAGTCCACAATGATGGCCGCCTTTCCGCGGTAACCTGTGTCAGAACCTATGATAGACCCTGTAGGGGTTCCCTGCGGCACGATGAGTGGGCAGCACCCTGGACGGTAGTCTGTACCACGTGGAGAGCGGAAGGATAATGGCATAATAGTGTATAGTGTGTGTGTGTGTGTGTGTGTGTGTGTGTACATGTGTGCGTGACAAGTATATAGGAAACGAATGCACGTTGCCAGCTTACAGTAAGACGCGACATAACGATACTCTCCGTCTGCCAGAGCGCAACCGAAAACGGATAGAGCGAGGATAATCGCTGCGACTGCCTTCATCTTTCTGTTCTGAGCTGAAATGCGTGATGTGCTTGACCCGTGTTGATTTTATATCCACAAGAGGGTTGTTTGCATCTATAGCATAGGTGAGATAATTTTAATAATGCGTCTTCGTGCGCCCCCTTCGCACCAATTAGTAAGAGAGTCGGCTATACTCAAGCGGATGTTTACCGCACAACATCATCTTATTGTCAAACGAACAATTCTTTCCATATCGAGCTTAAGGGTTCAACAGAGGCGGGGCCGCTGGGACTCGAGCTCAGCTATACGATTGCACACTGGAATCATTTCTCATAATTGACTCGAACCACAAGTGCTCGCCATAGGCACAATTGGCTCTCCATGACTATCTAAACTGGAGTATCATGCATGGATATAAATGCAAGCTCTGCTGCTGTATGCCTTGAAAACAGCGATGTATACTCATCCAAAAAGGGCTGCTCAACATTTGATTGCGGCCAACCGGCCAAATTAGGCGGCCGACGTTTTGATGTGACGTTTATCTTTTTTGTAACTCATCTCTGGTTAAGTTCATCTCCGGTTCAGTGGTTCTATTGAGTTTCTATGGTACCGATTATATGTATATTAAATCCCCCAATTGGTCAAACTGGCGGCAGATGATCATGAATGACATGTAATTATATTGTCATAATTGTATTATAATATTATTATTATTATTTTATTAAAATTGTCAGTGTACATGAAATGCGTAGACTAATCTTACGTATTTATTAATATTACACACTATTCTAATCTCTCCCTACCGTAATGCGTTCACATCCCTAAGACCCCACACTTTTCTTTCGCGCAAGCCTCTTTCGCGCATTGTTGGGTCTGGTTGCAGGTCTAGCTTCAATAGACTTCGGTGTTTTTTTTTTTTGAAAGATTCACGTCGTCTGTCAAAGCAGCCTTGGAGCAATCTTCCCCTTGCGTAGCCCTAGTCACAATAGAATGATCTATTGTTTTCGCCGCCACTCCCAGGGTCAACGTCGCAGCTTTGTCACCTGTTAGCCTGTCCCAATCATTTAATGCTGATGTCAAATTGAATAGCTTTCTTGCACTGATCGAAAGGACTTCTTCAGCCTTTTCCCTGTCTTCTGGACATTCCCACCCTGCTCGGGTCTGAGGTCGATTACCAGCCATCTGATACTTCGCTCCATGTCCTCGATAGAAGCCTCTAGATCTTCCCGGCATTTGACACGAGCAAGGTTATGGAGAAAACCATCTGTATCGTAATCTTCTATCTCCGATTCTTAGCGATGCACATCACAGCTGGCCTGGCCGCGTCATACGCTTTGGCAAGTTCCTTTCTGGACCGTGAATTTGTAGGCGATTGTCGGTAATTTATATGGGCTACTGTGTGATAACACTTTGCTCGCTGCAGCTCAATCTGAATAGATCGCCGGTATCTGTCCTCTTTGTCCAGCCAACTGGTTCCACAATACGCGAAGTCCGGGTCCGACCGTAGTGTCTGACTACTATCACTACCTGCATCGTCCTCCTCTGGGCCTTCCACTGAGTCTAGTGATCCCTCGCTGATAAAGTCATCCTCGAAATCGAGATCCCATAAATCTTCGTCGCCATCTTCACCTTCCGCCATTATTTTTAATAATAATAATAATATTATTATTATAAATGATTTGTTCATGTGAAGGACACGTTCAGTATTGCTGAGCGCTGCAGCTGAGAACTGCAGCCTGCATGGCTTAGAAACTTGCGTAGGATATGTCCGCTATAGGGATCAATCCACAGTTACGGCCATGAATAATTGATGACCCGTAACTAGGCGACCTAATTAACAATCCAATTAAATTAACAAATTAATGCCATATTCACTTCGCGAGACAGTCAAACGATGCCGATCTCTCATCTGTGGTCATTGGGAGCTAGTAATGAAATGCAGACAAATACATAATTGGTTTCAAACTACATAATGCACACTTATGTCCCTCAACACAGAGTCAAATGCCTCGGAGGAAGTCGTCCCATATCGCTCCCTCCAAATAAATTCATCCAAGTAGCTTGGAAATTGCAGACTGTTCACACCTTTCATGGATTTGAAACGTTTGTTCCAATAACTCTCTATATTCTGTGTATGAACCCCTGTGGTTTTATATTGGACCTAGCCAGTTGGTCTGCCAGGAATTCATAATTCTCTGTAAATAACGATTAAAAAAGTATATATGTTAATCGCATACCGTTTAATTTGCATAGTTTATATAACAATGGTGAAAAAAGAAAAAGTCAAGGTTCGTGATCCACCATTAATTCATTAATTTTCTGTCATTATTATTATTATTAATATTCTAAAGAACAGCAATACAATTACACATATATACCACTTGAAAGTTAAAGTCCACCCTCAGACCTGAAAAAGCCTGAACGTGAAAGCAAAGCTCTGGCATTTGCTCTAATGAGTGTTATATTGAGGCGTTGGTAGATGGTAGTGATGGCCTTGGATTTGCTGCATTGCAACTGGATGGCCAGACGGGATGCTAGACGAGAAATGGTGGACTGGGCTTCTGCACCCCAGCAACCGTAAGTCTCAACTGCTAAGGGTATAGAAATCCATCCAAGCTCTGAACACTTAAGATCATTCGCCCCATGCTTCCGAACTTCAGCTGCCATAGCTGCAGACCCTCTTGTAACTCCCGCTTCAGTTAAAGTAGTGAGATTAAGCGGTGAGGTTACAGTAAAGTCAAAAGCTGCTGGTTTGCCGATTATCCAGTTCTGTACAAGAATATCAGCTGGACGGCTATGTCTTTTATTTACTCCTAATCCACAACCTATTTCTAGCTGTCCCCCCAGATGCGCTTGATGGCAGAACTGCGAAAAGGCATCCCTCAAGCTGTTGGGGCGCAGCACAACATCCCCTCCACCTTTGCATGTCACTGCATGGTGTCCTAGAGGGTCTAGCTGGTGATCAGGACAATGTGGACAGCACGAACCCAAAGATGTGTCAATTCCAAGCCACCACTTCAATGCAGTCTGGAATTCATCAGGCTCAAGGTGAAGATTAAGGCCTACTGAAGGGATGACTGACAACCAAGATGCAGCATGGTGTGAGGACACAGACAACAAACGTGCACGGTTGGCAGGGGAAGACTGAAATAGCAGCTGTTCAAACTGGTAGTTTTCCAACCTAGCAGAGAGATCCTTTTGGCTTAAAGTAGAATGAAGCAAAAGATATCCAGAAATTGTATACACTGGTGGTACGATATCGTTAAAAATATTGATCGACTCCAAGGCATAATAATCCGATAGTATTAGGGACCCAGCCTTAATCAGTGATGCAGCTGGAGAATGGGGAGCAAGACTGTGAAGGCCAAGACCACCCCTACCAAGGCTCAGTTGAACTTGCAACCAGTCATTGTCAGCTGTATCAATTCCAGTGCATTCTGAAAAACAGTGTCGAATATCAGCATCAGACAATGCCAAACAATCAGAGATAAGGGAGGGTGGAGTTGAACGAGCAAGATGAACTAATTTACAGTACCCTGCACACTGATGCAAGAGGAGGAGAGCAACTTGGGGGTCCAATGAGCCCACAGTAACCAGCTGGGATAGCAACTTGGCAGCCTTAGCACGCCGTTGTGCTAAAAACTTAGCACAAAAGATGGGATCACCTATTGGAGCTCCGAGGACTTCGAAGTTAGGCTCATGGGACACTTTCATTTCTTGGGGAAAGTCTGACAAGACAGTGCGAGAGAACAATTCACATTTGGCAGGGTTGATTCAGAGACCAAGAGCGGGACCCTGCTTCTGAATAAGAGTAACAGCCCACTTAGTACCTGAAAGAATGCCATAATCTAGATACCATGTATTAATCAGAAGTTGTGAGCATTCCTTATCTTCAATGATCGTGCAGGATGAGCTTGTGTAGGACCAAGGAGAACAATAGTGGGCCCAAAGGATCTCCTTGTTGAACTCCAAGTTCAGAACTTAACACTCCCATTGGGTGCCATAAAGTTGGGTGCTGCCCATAGCACCCAGGAAACCCCCCAAGGGAATAGTTCTGGGAAGTGAGCAGCACATTCCTCAAGGAGTGCCTGGCGAGACACATGAATTAAATAATTATGGTGAAAAGAAAAAGAAAAAGTCGACCACGGAGGGATTTGAACCCCCAATCTTCTGATCCGAAGTCAGACGCCTTAACCATTGGGCCACGCGGCCTTGACAAGAAATGCAAATGTAAGAGATTTGCAGCATATAATGTCTACAATGCTACCAAATTCAAGTCGACTTTGCGGCACATGTAGGAAGAGGTACTGCACGTATGACGATAGCTAGATTGCATCTAGCGTCGCGATGCAACTTAAATATAAAATGCCTGTATAGAAGTATGGGCTTACTATTATAGTATTATTCTAGAAACTTCGGCTTAGCGGCCAACTGGGTGTCTGAAAGACTTCACGGCCTCATGACCCCATGCACCGTACACTGATGCCTCAAAAACCATATAGGGATGCACACCCAGCCAAGCTCTCCACACTTGCTATCATTGTTACTGTACTTCCTGACTTCACTGGCCAGAGCAGCTAGATGCCCCTGGAGATATGATTCCGACAAAGCGTGTGAACTAAGCGGTGAGGTTACTGAGAAGTCAAATTGAGGCTGCTGGCTTGCTTTGAATCCAGCTGTGGATGATCTGAGAACGTTTGCAGGTCTTGAGTACCATTTTTATGGCAACATGGAACTGACTGGTTTCGTCCGCCCATTATCCACGAAGCAAGCTCCAACCAGTAAATCCAGTATGATGCCCAATCAGACCTACTTTGCCCGTACGGCCGGAGAACCAGGTGTGTCCTATGAATGGGCAGCAGAACTAGGTCACCCGATTTCCAGGTAAATCATCGTAAAGTTCTGCGCTAACTGATTCAGGGAATTACTGGGGGAATTCCCTTCGTGGTGCTATTCCTTATAAGGCGAAGTTCAATTCCCTTGCTGTATTATTATTACGTCTATAATGCTGTTCAGCAATGTCGCGTAGACCGAGAGTAAATGATCGTGGTGGAAAAGGGAAGGGAAAGCCAACAGAAGAAGAGGCGGGCAGGGACTTTAGTGTCTCCGTAGAAGGTGAAGGAGGCAGCGTTGGCACGGGCCGATCGGATGGAAAGAGAAGTCGAGGAGGCCGACAACGGGGCAGAGGTAGAGGGCGAGGTGGGAGGGGGAGAAATGGCGAGAGTCATTCAACCGAGCACGAGCAAGCGGAAAGGGCAAGCCTCGTGGAGCAAGGAGGTAACCGCCGTGGAGGACGAAGGCAACGACCGAGTCGAGGTAGAGGGAAATCAAACTTCGTGCCGGAACTGAAGTGGAAGCTGGTAGGTTTGGGGCCGTCCGATGTGCACGATCTAGCCGGACTAAGTGTGGTGGAGGAGATAGTCGAACGGGTCGGCAAAGATATTAAGGCCTTTGTACACACAATCAATAACATAGTTCTACCACGCGGGGCCAAGCTGATGAAAGACGTGTTGAAGATCATATCAATGCTGGCCTCGAGTCTGAGTGTGCAGACGCTTGACGCGGAAGACACCACTCGCGACGAGGCATGCGTCGTCTTGGGAGAGGTGCTCAGTGATAGGTGTGCTCCTTTTCACATGCAGTTGCACCACTTTATAGTTGAGGGACCCGAACGGCACGTGATGCAACAGCTGTGCAATACTTTTAGAACTCTTTTGGAGTCGCTTCCTGAATCTTCTTGGGGCTGTCTACCAGTGGATGTGCTGAAAGATACAATAGAACGCTCTGAATGTGATACAGACTCTGTACTTCGGCAAAGCATATGTGAGGTAGCAGAACTTAAAGATAACATAACTGAACAGCGCCGCTTGAAAAATGAGAACAAAGCCACCAAGGGCAACTGTGAAATAACATGGGACAACTCTGAATACAGGGAGATACCTTTGCTCCCAACCTGGGGCGAGGTATGCATCAACAAGGTACCAGCCAAACTTCGGCCCAATATAATAAAGGGAGAGTACGAGAATTGGATGCACTATTATGATGTTCACTTCCGATTGTTGAGGGAGGACTTTATAGCCCCACTGAGGCGAGGCATCTGTGACTATCTCGATGGAATGAATGGAAGACAGCTGAGAGACGTTAAAGTGTATAGTTCAGTTAAAGTACTGGAACCACAATTTACCTATGCTGGGGTAAGTTACAGGGTACATTTCGACACTTCTCGTTTAAAAAGATACAGATGGGAGCACTCAAAACGTTTGTTATTTGGTTCGCTTCTGTGTCTCTCTCCAGACGATTTTAGAAACGTTGTACTTTTTGCCACTGTTTCAGATCGTAAGCCAGAGGAACTCAAAAAGGGGTTTGTATCATTGCAATTTGAAGAAGGGGCTGACTTGCAGTACATTTTTGATCCCAAAGCAGTATTTGTGATGGTTGAATCGAACGCATTCTTTGAAGCTAGCCGTCATGTTTTGCGCAGTCTTCAGACAGCTGAGGTTGAAACAATGCCCTTCACTCGCTACATCATTAAATGCGACAGCAAATCTGTAAATGCTCCCAAATATTTGGATGCAACAAATTGTTCATATAATCTGTCATGTTTATATGGATCTACAGAGAGTTCAAAACAGCCTCTTATGATCAATATTCTTGATCGTCAACAATGGCCAGTTGCAAGAAGGGTAGAACTTGACCAATCACAGCTTGATGCAATTCAACAAGCTTTAACTCAGGAAGTAGCCATTATACAGGGTCCACCAGGTACAGGAAAGACCTATATTGGACTAAAGATTGTGGAAGCTCTGCTTCGTAATAGAAAGGTTTGGGACTCTTGTGGGCAGTCACCAATTCTTGTAATGTGCTACACTAATCATGCCTTGGACCAATTTCTCCAAGGCATTCTTAGTATCAGGCTGCCAGAAGAGGTAAATGAAGATGAGGATGAAGATGATCTAATCAAACGGTTAAGGAAAGCAAGCATAGAACCCCTCAAGTCTGTTGTACCAACGATTGTTAGGGTTGGAGGAAGGTGCCAAAACGAAGCAATCAATGAATTCAATGTTGAAAAATTGGTGAGAAAAGTATATATCCCTTCAGAGATTCGGCAAAAGTATAATAGGTGCAGGGACAAACTTAATATGTTTCATCATGCAGCAGATATGAAAGCACTCAAAACCTTCTTTGAGCCTAACAATCACTCATTTCTCAAGCTCTCAGAGCTCTCCGAACTTGTTGATGATCCTGATCTTGTGTATCAGCTTTCTCAGCTAGCCAGAACAGAGGATGATCATGGCTATGAGGTGGAGTTGTGGTTAGGCTTGTGGGATCAAGTGGAACTTACAGCCACAAAGGACGGGAGAATTTTCAGTGAGAATATAATTGATCCAACATATCATGTGATTAAGAAGTATAACAAAACAGAAGATACACAGCCAGAACTCAATTCGTATGACAATGATGCTGATGATGATGAGGTAAGTTTTCTTCAGAACAGTGGGCTAGGCACTGGTGATATGATGAGTAGTGGTACTGCCGCAAGTAAAAATGACGGCCACATTAATGATGAAAAAGATGCAGTTGAAAGCAATATGGATGAACTAATAGATGTTCAAGGTGAAGCTGAAATAGAAGAATCCTCTAGGGTTCTTACTGAAGACATTGAAGATTATCAGCCAGTTGACTTTGAGAAAGCTGCAGAAAACGTGCACACACTCTGTACAGTCATGAATTTACCTGAGGAAAAAGTTGACTTGCTAGCTTATGGTGATGAAACTATTTCAAGCAATGATGGCAATGATGGCAATGCAGTAAAAGCAACAGATGATGACATTCAAGGCAGCCTCACTGCCCAGGAAGATGATGATGATGCTCAAGTGATTGAGGATGCAGAAAACACAGATGATGAGGTTCAAGATGATTTAATTACAGACATGAAAGACATTAGAGCAGAAATGTATCAAAAGACCATTGTATGGAGGCCCAAGGTTGATGCTGGGAAAAATATTACAAAGTACCTCTCTAAAACCACAATGTCCCAATCACAAGCCAAAGCAGTAAAAAACATTTTTGCACTTGAACCACAGCAGAAATGGCAACTTTATAACTACTGGGTTATGAAGAAGTATCAAAATATGGTAGGTAAGAATAAGTGGTCCTTTGATGAATACACAAAACAATGTGAAGAATGTAAAGTGGCAAAGCAAGCATCACATCGTTATGTTTTGAATCAAGTGACGTCATTGGTTTGACTACAACTGGGGCTGCTAAGCACCAACACATTATTCACATGGTAAAACCAAAAATTGTGATCATTGAGGAAGCTGCAGAGGTGCTTGAATCTCACATAGTTTCGGCTCTCTCTGCTGGTACACAGCATCTGATTCTGATAGGAGATCACAAGCAGCTACGACCAAAGCCAAATGAGTATGAATTAGTCAAGAAGTACAACTTGGACATCTCACTGTTTGAGCGTCTAGTGCAACATCAATTGCCACATGCAACACTCAACATTCAGCACCGAATGAGACCGGAAATAGCTCAACTTGTTCATCCTCACATATACGAGGTGCTTCACAACCATGAATCTGTGCTAAAGTACGATCATGTTAAGGGTGTCTTCAGAAATATGTTTTTTATTGATCATGAATACCCCGAGGAGAGTGAAGACAACCTTATGAGCCATGCAAATCAACATGAAGCAGAGTTCACCGTGGCCCTATGTAAATATTTATTACAGCAAGGTTATGATGGTAGTCAGATTACTATCCTTACCCCTTATACTGGACAGCTGTTAAAATTGAAAGCTCTGATGCCGAAAGCTGTATTCTTTGGTGTGCGTGCAACAGCTGTGGACAACTTTCAAGGAGAAGAGAATGATATCATATTACTGTCTCTTGTTCGATCTAACAAAGAAGGCCAGTTGGGATTCCTGAAAGAGCCAAACAGGGTATGCGTTTCTCTCTCAAGAGCCAAGAAAGGCTTTTATTGTATTGGAAATTTTAAAATGCTGAGAGCTAATGCACCTATTTGGGATAACATTATGTCTGATATGGAAAGCAAAGGATATTATGGTGATGGAATCCAATTGCAGTGCCAAATTCATGCTAAGAGTACATTCATAGCTAGACTTCCTAGCGATTTTGCAAATTATGCTCCTGAAGGAGGATGCACACTTCCTTGCAACTATAGACTGCAATGTGGGCACACATGCATATCGAGGTGCCACTTGAAAGATCAGAAGCATGAAAATTATGAATGCAAACAGCCATGTGCCAGGCACTGTTCCAGAGGTCACAACTGCAAACAGCTCTGCTTCAGCAAATGCCCTCCATGTAAGGAAAAGGTGATGATAACTGTATCAAGCTGTGGCCATTTGCAGCAAATGCTTTGTCATGAAGACCCAGACAAGCTGTTGTGCCAAGCACCCTGCGAAAAATTGTGTGAGAGAGGCCACCCATGCAAAAAGAGATGTAATAAAGCATGTAGATGTGATGTACTTGTAATCAAAGAAGTGCCAAAGTGTAAGCATACAATGGAAATTCCTTGCTACCTTGATCCAAATGCCTATAGTTGCAAATTTCCTCTAATCGTACTCTGCGCAAAACAACTGCATATGTTAGATCAACTCTGTGGCAGTACAAAGCAAGTGTGTAACACGTTGGTGGAGAAATGTATTCCGAGTTGCAGACACAAGCATTTAATGCCATGTAGTCTAGATCCTGCTGTGTTCTCTTGCACTTCACCTTGTGAAAAATGGATGAGATGCTTTCGACACAAGTGCCCCATGTTGTGTGGTGAGCCATGTCCATCTAGGTGTGAGATCATAGTAGAAAAGACTGAGTTGTGTGGCCATACTATGACTGTTCCTTGCTATATGTCACAGACCACTTTGCAGTGTACTCAGAAATGTACCAAGACCCTCCCATGTGGCCATAAATGCAGTGAGACTTGCAATGTACCTTGTACAGTCAAGTGTCAAAATCATGTAACCTCCGATCAGCCATGTGGACACAGGATAACCCAGAAATGTTACGTAACGAGAATCCTTGGCCTATCACGGTGTGAAAAACAGCTGAAAAAAACAGTTAACCTGTGGTCATTCCTGTTTAATAAAGTGCCATGAATCAGAAAGAAATATTAAATGTAAGGAAGAAGTTTTGCGCACTTACCCTTGCAACCACACAGCAAAATTGCTATGCCACCAATCCCCTGATCCTTTCAAATGCAAAGATAAGTGCCAGGAGATCTTAGTCTGTGGTCATCAATGCTCTGGTGTTTGTGGACAGTGCAACGGAAGACATATGCATCAGACGTGCCCATATGATGTCAAGCTTATTCGTTATTGTGGTCATACAGTTTCCACACGATGCAATGGTCTTAATGACACCTGCAGCATGGACTACACTTTTAGTTGTCCACACAGCACAGTCAGCCTCAAGTGCCCAGAGCCTTTCCCGTTGTGCACTAAACCCTGTACCTGGGTGTGTCCTCATTACCACTGTGATAAGAAATGCAGTGAGCTATGTAATCGACCTCGTTGCGATGAGCGTTGTGGTAAATTACTCAATTGTGGACATCGTTGTCATGGCGTTTGTGGTGAGCCCTGTTTAACCATATGTCTGGACTGTAATGAAAAAGAATTTAAAAAACACCTTTGTGGAATTAAAAAAAAGAGCAAGATTCCAAAAGAATTAAAATATATTCAGCAGAAGCTTTGTGGGCATATTCATACCGTAGAGTACATGGATAATTACGTTGATTCAAATGCGTCAGCAGTGATTAGACCAATCAAATGCCCAGAAAATGGTTGTATTGGACTAATAGAAATTGGTTTCCGTTATGGCAATGCTCAGAGACTGTGCTTGGAAAATGTTAGACGAATAGCAGAAGATATAATGAGGGAAGATGTCCAGTGCATGTATACATTGTTGGATGAAGTATTGAGCTCAAAGCCAATACCTATGACTCACAATATGGCAATTGTAGAAGCAATTGAAAATTATAAAGAGAACCTGTTGGGCGTTGGAAAAGATGAGGCTCAGCTGATGCATCTCTTGTTACAAGCCAACAATGTCATAGAGTATGCCGAAAGAAACTCAATCAGCGTCAACCTCAAGCAGTTTGCTGCAACATGCTCAACTTTGAAAGAACTGGCTAGGACCACTAATTCGTTGAAATACCAGATGTCTCAGCAGCTGATTGATGACTTCAGTAGTGAGTTGTATAAGATCCTGTTACAAACTCACTGTATTCAGGCGAAAACCCAATTGACGTTTAAACGCTCAGAATCTTCAGCTGTAAAGCTAGCTAAAATGCATATCACACCAGTGGAAGACACTTTGGATGCACTGGACAATAAAAGGCTGTTGGAGGGTGTTTTTAAGAAACACAGAGAAACGTTACAAAAGATTTACCCAATTGATGTTGTGATCTCACATTCCAAGGTCTTCTCAACAAGATGCCATTGGTATAAATGCCCTAAAGGGCATGGATACTATTCAGCAGGACCAAAGGTTGAAAATGCAACATGTCCGCTGTGTGATTCAAAATAAAAATAAACAACTTTAAATCCAGAAGTGACAAAATTAATAGTAGTGTGTGTTTTGAACACTGTGCCTAGTGTTTATAACATATAATTTTAATACGTATGGTGATTGCAGTACTGAAAAATGGAAGGGGTATCAATAATTTGGGACAGTTTCCGCGAAAATTGCCCCACGGTTAAAATGTTATAAAAATGCATCGCGTTTGAATCGCTATAACTTCCCAACGGATAACGCTATCGTCTTCCTATTTTCAGCACTTCATACTACACCATTTCACTATGAAGTATTGAAAATAGGAGTCGATAGCGTTATTCGTTGGGAAGTTATAGCGATTCAAACGCGATGCAATTTGATAACATTTTTACCGTGGGGCAGTTTTCGCGGAAACTGTCCCATTTTGATTAATTTGCCAAGTCAGAAAAGTCCGTAAGGTGCATTGTCGCTGAAAGAATTACTTGTGATAATAATTTAGTTCATAACGCCAACAAGCAAGGGCCGGGGTTTTCCATCTGCATCTACGCGGTCATTGGGTTCCTTTTGGTTGCAATATTTAATGAACAGTGTAGGTTAGTTAAGTCATCCAGTTAATTGTTCGCACCAAAAGGTATGGTGGATCTAGCTATGATCGGCCAACGGCGTACGAGGAGCATCTGCTAATGTAGGCATATAACCGGGAATGTAAGGCGGGACCCCATACAATAGGCTTGGTTTTTTTTTTACTCATCCCTCACTCTTGCATATCAATCTGTGTACAGTGAAGTTTATTTTTGTAACGCACTGGTCGCCGCCTAATTGCTATATTGATTAAGCTAGATCCAAATTGATTATATAATTCCACAATTGAACGACATTTGCAACTACGTAATTATTTGATGCATGCATGGTGCTATTATAAATTGAACTCATGCATTGCATGCCGACGTACACTGATGCAACAATTTCAGTATATCTCAGTGCAGGGCAGAGATATCGCAGACAGCAAAACACATTCGCTAGGCGCTAAAATTTCAGGATAGATCAATTGCAGTGCGCATAAATTGAAATAACACTACCATGTTCGTAAACTAGCAATAAGTTCACTTTTAGCTATAATTTGTACACAATTCCCCAATCTTAATGAATAAAAAAAAAAAACAAAAAAACAAAAAAAAGCAAAACAACAAAACAGCTTGCAGTCCATGCATGCAATTAGTTGTACAGTTGCATTTTTGGAATCTTAGAGTACTGTAGAAAAATAAGTAGAGACGTTTGCTTATCAGTTGCCTACGTGGAGAGAAAACAACAGTGTACTAAGCATGCGGTGATACCTAACCAAACTGCATGAACATGTCACTTGAACTACGACCGTTTCACTGTATGACGCAGACATATACAGTATACAAATATTGATACGGGTGGCAATTGAAAAGATTAGGATTGGATACAGTTATATATAAACTGTAAAACTGGATCGTTTGGTGGTTTAAACGGCCAGCTGATTGTTGTGGTTTCTATATACATTAGAACACTGACATAACTTTTTAATGTAGCATTCTCTCATGTTGATGTGGCAGTACATGTAGGTGTTTGAGTACAAATTGAAATCAGAATAAATAAGCATGTTGACGTGAGGGGGGGGGGGGGGGGGGGGGGGGGGGGGTATTATGACCCAATATGGAAAGCATTGTTGCTTTTGACAATGCCCGCAGCTGATAGGAACTGGTGTGTACGACATGCAAACACCAATAAGTCAATTAACTGACCCACCTAATCTAATTAACTAACAGCACCGAGGGCGGATAGAGACACAGCACTTGACGCAGCATATTTACAAGGACGCCGAACGAAGGTATAAAATCCACTTCACCCATCCAGGAAAGTCATCCATTCATACACGTCAAAAGGAATAAAGGATGAAGACAGCTACATCAGTGATTGCCTTCGCTCTGTCTGTGTTCGGATACGCTCAGGCTTACACGTATCTTGGATATGGTAAATTTTAGCCCGTTCCGCATCCAGCAACACTTACGTATACATCTACATGCACTTATATGCATATTATACATGCATGCTGTGAATATTTTTAAATTTGGACCCTCGGTGCAGGTGTTCAAGGATGCTGCCCCATTATCAAGCCCCTCGGAGATGGTCTCAAAGGGTACTCCGTCATAGTTGCAGACTCTGGTCACCGTGGAAACGTAGCCATCATTGTTGACTGGGGAACATGCACCGCGCAGCCTGCAGGAGGCTTTGAGTGAGCAGTATAGAAAAATTTTGCGCGAGTGTGTGGTGTTGATTATAACCTGCCCCGTCTGACGCTACTCTTCAGGTGGTACGTGAGCTGGGGAGATGGTGCCAGCAGCTATCAGCAAGTCACCACACTGGGCCCATTCCAGGCCACCCACCAGTACGCCGATGCCCAAGGCAGCTACTACGTCACTGCCCAGTTCTGCAGCACCCCGCCCAACGGCCAGCGATGCTGTGATGACGTCAGTTGCCAAATTTCTTTCGCCTATTGATTTGGCCTGAGTAAAATCATTTTGTAAAGACAGCGCATGTACTGAGATTTTTTTTGGAAACGTCTGAATTGGATATCATATATTGTGCAATTGTATCTATAATTCAGTATACAATTGAGAACTGCATGGTATACGCCAGCCTGCTTGAGGTCTGGCCTGAAGTACTTGACGTACACTGTATACACTGCATCATGTCGGCCTTTATGAGTTATACATGGTTACTTCTTGTCCGGAACGTTGTTTTTATCAACTATATTATACAGTAGCTCACGTTCATTGTATTATCTGCTTCACTAATCGTATATCTGTGGACTATGGTGGTGTAGTGACTGCATGGCTGCACAATACTATTATGTTATTCTGTCCTATTGTTACACATGCACATATAATATATTGGGCATGCAGGCATGCAGTTACCCCGTAGTAACCTAATCGTAATAATATTTATACGATATGTATACAGCCACTTTGACAAAACCTATATAAATGGTTCTTACTATGGTCAAATAAAATTAATTGTACTGCTGCAGAAGAGCAGCAGCAGCATGCTGTAGACAAGTATTCATAGGCAATGCAACAGACTGAGTCGGTGCACGTTGTGCTTTAGGAGGATTGAATCGGCGGCCTTCAGCCGTTGGGGGAGTAGGCTCCATCACTACACACTCCTATAGCAGCTGAACGAACTTTATATGATTCGTGCATGAGAATACTCGCTCTGAGATGTAAATACTGCTCTTTTTTTAAGCATGTTTTTCTTTCATGGCACTGACAAACTACTGGGCCAGCATCCTCCTTGTGATGTCTTTCCATGTGCCTTGAAATAGTGCAGTGTTCACTGCATGGGTATACATATAGTGATTACTGATGTGAAACGTTCTTGGTACTAAAGATATGTCATTTGAAAGTGACTCTATTTCTCAGTGATAATTACTATACTGACTGGAAGTGGATGCATGCAAATGGCATGCATTGGCTGCTGCTTTGGACACTTTGTGTACAACATTCTATCCATTGCGTCCTAGTTTCTCCTTTAGACATCTCATACGATATGTTTTCTGTCACCCATCACACCTCTTGAGAGGGATGACCCCTTATCAGTTCAGTGCCCACCCCCCCCCCCCCACACACACAATTAAAACAGAAACGAGATTTATCCGACGTCTACGTCTATCGTAACGGCAGCGGCAACAAAAAAAAAAAAAAAAAAAAAAACTGCACGAGTATGCATGTAGCCTGTCGAAGGGAATTTTTTTTTCTCTCCCTGTTGGTCTTGCTGCGCGCACGTATGTCGACTTGGTGCGTCTTCAGTTCATCAATGTAGTGTGAAGTACTTACGTGTGGCATATTGTAAGGATTGACGTACATATATAAGTTACGTATACTTATCAATTATGAATTCGCGTGCATCTCACGTACAGTGATTGTTTTATATTCGCCCCAGGCATATACGCATTTCCGTATACATGCATGCACCATGCAACATACGGTATATGTGCGTGTAGATATAAATAGCAAATTCACAATAACTGGTTAAAAATAAAATCTTGATATGCACTGATGCAAATTTCAATTATGCTTGAACATCGATAGTACGGATCAGGGAATCGCAGCATCCAGGGGTGGGGTAAGGCGGAGTTGTGCAATAGTATGCGATAACCAGGTAGCTTTTCACGACCTTGGCGTACTGGTGAGTGGCCTGGAACGGACCCAGGGTTGCCGTCTTTTGCGTGACGTAAGTGCCATCTCCCCAAAACACGGTCCACCTGCGTGAAATTTGAGATAGCATCACGGACTGCACACAGATGCCTGACATGCGTGCGTGTGTCACTTACTGAAAACCACCTGGAGGTTGCACCTGAGCTGCGCAAGCTCCTTGAAAGAACACAATGCCGGCCACGTTACCACGGTAACCAGTATCCGGGGTGACGACGGAACCGTCGTCGTTCCCAGGCGCTTGTGGCGGCACGATATTTGGACAACACACCTTTGACGCGCCTATTGCAGATATCACGGACGCACCGTCAGGTCATTTTGTTAATTCCCCCCCCCCCCCCCCCCCCCCCCTCCCCGTCGCATGATTACTCACCTGGAGAGCCGATTATGCCCAACATATCCCGATAGCTATTGACTACTGTTCGGTAGTCGCAAGAGTCTTGGGCCTCGACGTGGCCAAGAGCACCAAGGAAGAGGGCAACTGTGGTGGCCGTCAATATCATTCCGCTTGTTGCTAATTTCCCTTGCTAACGACCTGTACCGAGTCAAATGACCGCTGTCATCAATTGCGCACGCGCTCCTTTATACAATTTTAAATTGATTAAATAAATACTTTTCTTATAAACCGCGCTGAATCCGTATGAATTTAAACTGAGATGGGTGTCGTTTTACTGATGATAGACACCTTGCATGATGGCTTTCCATGATGATTCCAAGCCATCATCCAGCACTGCATATGTCCAGCAAACACTATACCTGTAGAAAATCAATTAAAAAAAAGCCTATTCCACCAATATATGCCTATTCCAAGCCATGATCCAGCACTGCATATGTCCAGCAAACACTATACTTGTAGAAAATCAATAAAATATGCCTATTCCACCAATATATGCCTATTCCACCAATATATGCCTATTCCACCAATTTATGCCTACGGGACTATGGTTATTCATGCAGTTTCCACAAAACACTATAATTATCGTGGAACGGATTTATTTCAGTCTCATTTAAAACAGCGATAATATATTTTAACGGGACGCTTCTCGATCTGTGGCCGGGGATGGAGGGTGGGAGAGAAGGCAAACGTCAGTAACATGCATGTACTTTTAATGTTCATAACAATGGGACAAAAGCGTGGCGTCACCCGAAGTTTTGTTTGTTATCGCTGAAGTATTTGCACCTTTATGCGTGCACTTCTGTTGATACTGATAAAATCTGTTTGTAAACAAATGGTTCTATTGCGATCTCCACCCTCAAGTCTCTAGACACATCCGGATGCGTTAAACGATCTGTTGCGCACACATCACATAAATATGCAGGTGTCATAGGCATTATACGGTCCGGAGCAATTTTTGGTTCCCCTCCCCCCCGGACCCAACCCCATATAAAATACGGTCCCTCGGAACGAGTTCCCTAGATCCGGTTATTCTTTCGAGGGGGCAGGGGAGGTTCGAAAGGCCCCTGACGTGGACCAAATCCGCAAATACGGCTTGTTTTACATGTACAGATCACTACATGTATATAGCTACATGTAGAGCATGTTTTAACTTTTTAAATACCTTTGCTAGCTTGGTCACATTGTTCAATCTCTTTATTTAGATCTCTGTTGCAGGATGATATGCTTGTTTACAGTAAGTTGTTCAATTCGAAGGTTTCAGTTAAGTTTTGAATGTTTCAGTTACACACCTAATGTTTGTGTACTGATAATGTAACACCTGTTTGGAGTCGTGTGAATGGACGAGACAATGTAATATTACCTAACTATATCGCTCACTGCAACAAATAGCTGGTCTGCTTGGCTTCTATAACAGGAGATATGTGACAGGTCTTGACTTGTAACATCAAAAGCACACTCTTACTGTTGTATACAATTAGCCAGATGCAGCATTGTTAATACATGCATGCATGTAACATATAAAACCATTCCCATGCAGGTGCCAATGGGAGGAAACAAATCATTTGGCTCGCGCGTGTGACTTGTTAAGTATAAGTATTATTAGTCGCGATGTTTATTGTCTCAAGTAGTCTTGGGCAGGACTTACCCATTGTACAGAAGCGATGGTTTATTAGAAACCTTCAATAGACAATAAACAAACATTTGTAGTTTTGTCAACAAAGTTTAAATACACTGAAAATCTGACTATAATACCTAGATGCTTCAGCAATGTTGGCTGGTTGAGCATGTAAGGTTTATAATGTGGTCTTGTAGGGAATCAAGTGGGCGACGGTACAACGATAATGACCCTCAAATAGCACATGATAGCAGAAGCAGAACCATGTCAATGCAAAACTAATTTACAGCAAAGCCAGAACAGCCCTACTGTTGGAGGAGACTTCATCTAGACTATCAGAAATCATTGAAGAATATAGCGTGTAGCGTACTGTGCTGGCGTACAGAAAAAAAACACGGCTCACATCACGCATGCAGCCGGGAGAAAAAGAAATTCAAACCAGTCCCTAGTTCGCACGTGCCCTAAAGTTACGCTTCATGTACACGCATAATGCACAAATGCCCAAATGCCTACGATCTAACTTGTGTTTATCAAAATTCAAACCTTGTTCAACAGTCCGCCTCCTCCCCCTATCACGTTCCCAGGCTAACTTACTCAGGGGCGGATTTAGGGGGGGGGAGGGGGGGGGGGGGGTCCAGGGGGTCCGGACCCCCCTTTCCTATATGAAGAATGACGTATGCATACTGTAATCTATGCAGCGTTCTGCATGTTACCGTCCTTGGGTTTGCAAGATTGCACATCGCTCTAGCCAAGCGGGGTCTATATCGATCTAATTAAATCCTCCTACATGTTTATTAACGAATTATTTAATCGCGCGATCTATCGAATGGTGCGTGCGAGCAGGAATTGAGGTAAGCGATCAAAAGACGTGAATGGGATGGATCTTTTTCCTCAGAAAACAGATAGCTATAGAGCTAAATAAACTAAAAATACTAATACTATAGTAAAACATACATGAGTCGTTTATAGACCGACATGTAGCTGCATGGTGCTTGGCCACGTGCACGCTTCGGTCACAAATTCACAAAAGCTTTGCGTCACGAATTTAATTACTGAGCAGTAGGAACTATAGCATTGTGAAGAATGAACAGTTTTCTCGTCGCTATCCATGCAGGCTCTAGTAATCCGGATATCGCGTGATGTATATGTATTGGATATCACTGTCAATTTCATGCTAAATAAACGCAAAAGCAAAAAAGCGGCTGGGGCTTCGCCCCAGACCCCACTGGGGAGCTATCAGCGCTTCCTCAGACCCCCTTGCTGTCACGGGAGGTGGCACGCCCCCTCCCGTACACTCCCCCAGTTGTGAATATATTTATCAGACCCCCCCTTTCCCAAAATCCTGGATCCGCCCCTGACTTACGTAAGCATTATCGCATAAAGTATAATCTTAAGTGAGACTGGGTACGAGACGGGGGGGGGGGGGGGAACTGCTCCGGACCCTAATGCCATCATCTTAAAGCTCACGTGCGCATGACAAGTGTACAGTAGCAGCGCCAGACCCATGACGAACGGAGACGTACTACATGCTTCGGGCGGTTCTCGTCCATCCCGATGCGGACTCCTGCAATTGCCAAGGCAAGGTCCAATCGCGGACTTCAGGACGAGGTCGTGCGCAACGTTACATGTCTGTAGTTGGTGTGCACGCGTGACTGGCCTTGCCAATCGCAACAGCATGTATGCAGGGGCTATGAGATAAAGTGTTTGTTATTCAGAGCTAGGAGACGTGCAAGAATGTAAACCGCAAGAGGTCTTAATCTTGAAGGCTGATCCGAAAGTGGAGCCGCATCACTATAGTGTATGGTTCCCGCTCAAACTGCCGGGCTGCAGCTTTTCAACACGTTTACTTTGGGGTGTCGGGGACGTGCATGTCAATTCAGGTGGACCCGTAGTGTTGGGAAAATTTGCATGTCCTTAATTCAGTGACTAGAAGAAGGCACAGGCCACACATCAACCTCCTGCGCAAGCGGAAGGCATAATCATCCGTTTCCGCGCATACTATATTGGCGCTTTCCTGCTCAGAACTGCATCAGTGCTATTCTTCACTATCCATGCATTAATCTGATGAAAGATTGGGTACTTCGCACGCGCTATTAATGCAGTGCTATATTAATTAACCGACGGCATGCATTGATTTCAAATCGCTATCGGTTTTTGAGTCCGTGTTGAATGTATAAATGGAGAACTTAAGATTAAATAATCAAAAGAAAGAAGAAAGAGTTTCTATTCTGCCGCGGTGCTGCTATTTGACATTTGAATACCTGTACTTAAATTTGATGCATGATGCTCAGATGGATAGCGTTGCTATTAAAGTAAGCCTGGGATGATAAACATTTCAAACATTGAAAGGCGTTTGTGTAACATCTAGACGCTAAAAATAAAATGTGAAATTAAAAACCGTTTGCATGGCGTAAATGTCGTCGTTTTTGTTCAAAGGCTAAATTAACGATACAAATTACTCTGAGAACAAGGATTGAAATATGACGTGGTCGCAGTTTCGTAATTAATGGATGGATTGACGGTGCATGCGCAACTGCGTGATGCAGTTCGGTGTTACCATGCACACATTAATTGTGCGTGATTGTGCGCCATAAAGCGGTACGGTGCACGTGTTATTGTACAAAGGTGTGAAGAATTCACGCTCAGAGCCAGAAGGAAACATGTCACAATAAGTTTTGGTGTAAACTCCATGCATGCATGAATTGAAATAACATGCAGTACCGTTCGCAACTAGTTACGCACTAGCATTAATATCACAGGGATTTAAAAGAAGGAGACGCGGTATAAATGCGAAAAATAATAATATAAAATATGAATCCACGCTTTGACGTCACATATGTGTCAGATAGCACATATACATGCGGTGTAGTCTGGGGACCAGATGACTGGCATTCGCTCGAATGCCGGCTAGTCATTTGGATAGTGCACATGCATGCATGTACGTATAACTCAGTGATTAATACAATCTTGCAAAGATATGTACTGTATAGTTGAATGGCTGGATACACTCGATAGCACAAAAGGTCTCAGTACCTCAGTAATTAACATAAATGCTTCGGTACAGTACATCGCAGCAAGGCTTATAAGGGGGCGGTGAGTAGTACGCGAACACGGAGTAGGTGGTAGGAGTCCGGGCGTACTGGTGGGCGACTTGGAATGGACCGAGCGCTGTCGTCCTCTGGTAGTCGAAAGAACCGTCTCCCCAACTCACGTACCACCTGCAATATCATATACATATATAGCATGCGGGGACAAAATTGAATGCGGGAATGTTATATATGAATGCATGGTTCGTTTGTATGCATTTAAACTTACAGAAGACCCCTATCGGCTATATCGCCATGCATATACGTACATGTTTACTTTATGAATCGTATACCTCTATGTGATTGCAGCGGATATAATTTAAATGTATATGTTGCATGATATTCTAGCTGCAGGGAACTTGTTGGTATATAGCTCATTTGCAGCAGAAAATGATGGCGAAAAGAAAGCCATGTCACGCGGCGCGTGGGTTAAATTTTGATTTTGTGTTCTTTAGATTCAGCTGCTATCAGCAAAGGACCAGCATCTCTTATTGCACTGCTGTATAATACAAAATGGTAACACGTGACTGCATGTCAGTGCACAACTCATGATCAGCCTCGATGGACGGTCTTCGTATATATAGCGGGGCAGTATCATATCTGCAGGAGTCGTTATTGGTATATAGTGGTGCTTGGCGCTGAGATCTGGTCCGCGCGAGACGGGCTATCCTCTTCATTGTATGCATATTCATAAATTGTACAGCACTTATTAATAATTATCCAATATGCATGTAAAAAAAATAAATCATGTATACGTCACTGCAGCACGACGCATGCGCTTCTGTACGACTTCAGTTGATAGCGCACCTCAAGGCGCCAGACTAGACATAAAAATGGATGTGAGGGTCCTCTCCATCTTAATTCCAGTACCCGTACAAGCGTCAATGATATGGCTGGGCTCATATTGGACAAACCATAACAACACGCTATGTAGGTCTTCGAAACCTCCAACAGTATATAACAAGCATACACCACTGAGCTTGTCATTAGTAGCTTTTAAGCAAACTTGTCTCTCAGCAGTTGAAACATGACAACACTCACTGCCGTGTTAACTCTCGCTATTACATGCACGTGTGCCTTGCTGAGCGGGACTCGCGCCGACTCTTGCGACTACCAAGGGGCGCAGAAGGCCTACGAAGAACTGTTGAGCATCATATCACCTGGTACGTACGATACCTGCCGATACTGCAGAAAACCATGCACGCGGAATGCTACCAGACTACTGGTATAGACCTTTTTCATACTACGCAAATGTTCTGCTATATATATATCACGCAATTATAATATTTATTCGACGTTAGCGAGCGATGCTAATTTAAATAACGGACTGCCAGAAACGTAGTCCTTCCATGATAATGACTTAATAATGTTTGTTTCAATTAAGCGTTGAAAACTACATTCATACTGACCGATGCAATAAGATGGTGGACACTTTGTTCATGAGCTGCCTGAATTGACGCCTGTGCATGTATAATTGACGCCTGTGTATATTGAATGTGTAACAACTGTCATGCAGGTGGACAAAAAGGATGCTGCCCTAAGATCGTGCCGCAGGGAGGTATTACCGGTTCCTTGATCACGAGGGATACCGGTTACCGTGGCGACGTCGCCATCATTGTCGACTGGGGCACGTGTACTGCCCAGCCAGCTGGAGGCTTCCTGTAAGGATGCACCGTTATGCCTACAGGCTATCACTGCGTTAATCCTCTTCCTTCCTTTATATGTTTGCTCCGGCAGATGGTACGTGAGTTGGGGGGATGGCACGTACAGTTTTCAAAAGACGGCAACCCTGGGTCCTTTCCAGGATACTCACCAGTACTCCTCTTGCCAGAAAAGTTATCCAGTTTACGCGTACTACTGCAGTGCTCCTCCCTTCCCAGCACAGCCGTGTTGTGACGTCATTTATGGAACAATAGACGCAGCGGCTAATTAAAAACTATGAAGTTCGTATTGTACAAACATTATTGCACTGTTTATTAAAATCATATTAGACATGAAATGAGGGAGGGAAGTGCAATGACGTATACATGTATAATGCTTTCAGTACTGCATGGTGTACACGTATAGTGTACTAGCATCGTTAAGCGTCGTGTTCTGCTGATTGGTCGATGTAGCATTAAAGAGTAATTACCTTTATAATATACAGTGATACGAATATCAAATGGTGTGTCGGTCAACTCAAGCACTTTAGTTCATTAAGAAGCACCTGTACAAGATCAGAGCCGGTTTGTGTTCACGTTGTATAAGAAGATTCTGAAGAGGTGAGTGTGCACATAGAGTGTGCTCACCTCTTCAGTGTTTGGCTTTCTCAAATTCTTGATGAATGTAAGTATAGTAGCCTCAAACTATTGGTAAACAAAGCCGTGATCACAAAATGGCCTTCAGAAATACTATTCTTCCTCTAGGTTTAAAAACATCACTGACACACTTCTTAAAAAATAAACGAATCAGATTGAAGTAATATCTGGAATGCAGACACTTCAAGCCTGGACTAGTACATTCGGAGGGTGTTTTAAGATAAATAATAAAAAAAAAAACGTGTAGGATTAAAAACAGACATATATGCATGCATCTTAAAATTCAACCAAATACATGCAAAGTGATGCTGATGCATTACATTGTATTTTATGACCTCCCTAATGTACATGCACAATGAATCCAATAATAGAGTCATTTACAACTTCAGTCTACCTGATGCCCCATTTGTTCACGTAAGGTAAGGATTTTCTTTTTCTGATGATCGCATGAATCAGAAGCCTCTTGGAATAGGTGCCCTTGCCAAAGGTCATTAGTGGACTGTTCGATGCAAGGGTCAATTTGAAATGTAATTTCAGAACTGTTTCGCAAAGGTGCTGGTTTGAATTTAAAGTCGGAAGTGGTCGCAGTTCGTAATTATACAATTATAGATTTGCACGCATGCGCAACTATGTGGTGCAGTTTGGTGTTACTATAAAAAGATGTGAGGACATTACATTTATTCATGCGCAGAGCGAGAAGGAATACGTTTTGGTGAAAACGCCACTGATGCATGAAAATAATTAGAGTCAGTATGCCCGCAACTAGTTATTGCTAATGTCAATATCACGTGGATTTAACATATGATCCACTCAGAACATTGCTTTGACGTCATATGCATCGGCATAAATGGTATGTGGACCAAATGCTATATGATCCTCAAATTATACCGCGCTATTTGGGCTACTTGCATGCATGAATAGGATACTGTACGTATAGTGTACGTATAACTCTTCAATTCATATATCCTGCATCCATGCTAAGATATGTACTGTACAGTTGAATGGTTGGATACACTCGAAAGCACAAAAGCTCTTAGTACCCATCAGTAATTAACATAAATGCTTCGGTACAGTACATCGCAGCAAGGCTCATAAGGGGGCGGTGGCGTGCTGCAGTAGTACGCAAACACGGAGTAGGTGGCAGGAGTCCGGGCGTACTGGTGGGCGACTTGGAATGGACCAAGCGTTGTCGTCCTCTGGTAGTCGAAAGAACCGTCTCCCCAACTCACGTACCACCTGCAATATCATATGTATAGCATGCGGGGACAAAATTGCAATATATATATGAATGCATGGTTCGTTTGTATGCACTTAAACCTACAGTAGACCTCCATCCGGCTGTGCCGTACAGGTTCCGTAGTCAACAATGACAGCTGCATTGCCCCTGTAACCAGAATATCCTTCGATAACGGAACCAGTGGGGCTAGGACTGACAATGACGGGGCAGCAACCCGATGCCCAGGCTGCAACAAAATGGGATAGCGATTAGAAATACGAATCACGGGAATGGAGCGGGTGGGGAATTGGCGCTGGGTGTACGCTGGCTGCCCTAGCATGGCGCTTAACGCATACCTAGATTGGTAAGATTCCTCATCTCTTGAAAACCGTACATTGCCGCCCGATAGTCGCACGTGGGTTCAGCATATGACGAGGTCACAAAAGCGATCGCGAGAGAAACTGTTAGCAGCTTCATATTCATCGTCATCTGTTGAATGTGCAATAGCTCCACTCAGATCGTTATATATATATGTATCAGTACGGCGGTTTTATATACACCATTCCTCTTTGCGGGCAATTAGATTAAGGAAGTCCAGCACCAACATGGAGCTGTGAGCATGCATGGATGTGCACCGGATACCATGCAGGTGAAGTAATACTGAGCCCGCAAGAGTGAGGCGTTTCTCATCAACACATGACATCAGAGCGTAATCATGTCAGAGTCATACAATAATACCATGCATGGCGTTTGTGGGTGTTGCGCGATGATATAGGCGGCACCCTGATTGATTTTTGGGGCGCTGCCAGCTAGGTCGATATCTATGGCCTTTCTCATGTATATCCCAGAGACGAAACGTCTAAAGTCTCTATATTTGTGCATGAAGCCGGTGTGTCTCACCAGTTCGATTCTCGGTGCGTAGGTGTATCGGTTGAGTCATGTGACACTTCTATAGGAGATCCTAAAGATTTGAATCGTGAAAAACAACATCCTTTTCGCTGCAACGATCCATTATACACATCCCAAAATCCAAGCAGGATCAGTAGAGAGGCGCCGTATGAAAAAAAGAAACCATGAAAAAAGAAACCTCCTCTAATATGCCTTTGTATTTCACAAGACACACACATACACACACACACACACACACACACACACACACACAAACACACACACACATACACACACATACACACACATAAACACATGCCCACACCTACACACACCTACACACACACACACACACACACACACACACACACAAACACGCACACACCTACACACAATAACACAACTTTTTGCGAGGGGCTGATACTTTTGCATATCGTGCTCACTTCTCGTTTGCACGAGTACAGCGACCCATATATGCCATAAGCGCTGGTGCCAAATGCATGCGCAATCAATCAATGCTGCACAAGTACCGTACAAGGCATGGTCGTGATATGGCAGCCGGGTTGTGCAAGGAATATTTTCAGACAAACTCCCTGGGCCATTTCTCCATGTCGGATAAGTAAAAAAGGCAAGGTTCCATGCATGCATGCAAACATATTCTATTAATGCGATTAAAAGTAAGGCGTGTGCAAACATTGAGCTCGAAAGCTAACTTTCCCTATAACTCAGACCGACTTGGTGCCTTACGGTAGGAGATTTAGGTGCACACATGCAGGCCTATTATTCTGCAAACGGACTATACCAAGAAGTTCCTTTGCAGCTTTGTAGAATATCGTGCAAAGCATACACTTAAATTAAAACAACAATCGCATCGAGGTACGATTCTTTTTGTTTATTTTTTAAAGTAAACAGCGCCTGTGGACTGTATGGCCAGAGATCTCTGGTATGGCCAGAGATCTCTGGTATGGCAAAATAGCCATGCACGCGAGTGGATTAGATTTTAATTTGGTGGTGTTTAGATTCAGCTGCTATCAACCACCAGCATCTCTTTCATATCCGCTGTCTCCCCGGAGTAGGTCCTTGGCAGTGCTCTTGATGTGACCCATCTAGAGTCACCAACTTTGCCTCCCACAGTGCATGTCAGTAGCTGGACGGAACAAGGCAGCATGCAACCTGCTGTACAAGAAATTAAATGGTAATCACTGCATGTGCAGCTCAGCTCGATTGACGTGTGGTAGGACGCGTATGTATAGGGTACAATACAAACGTGTCTATTTGATGATAACGTTGTACATGTATACATGTATTTTATTTATACAGTAAAAATGTTAAATGTTAAATTTTGCTAGCATTGTAGCAAGACGAGATGCCACGCACGCGCTTCTGTAAGACTTCAGTTGATAGTGCACCTCAAAGCGCCAGACTAGACAATAGAAATGGATATGAGGGTTTCCTCCAAATTCCAGTACCGTACAAGCGTTCATTGATATGATGGCTGACAGTCCAAACAAATAAATAACAATACGCCATGTACATGATTGTATAGGTCTTCGGAACCTCCAACTATATAGTATATATAACAAGCATACACCACTGAGCTTGTCATTGTAGCTTTTAAGCAAACCTTTACTCTCAGCAGTTGAAACATGACAACACTCACTGCCGTGTTAACTCTCGCTATTACATGTACGTGTGCCTTGCTGAGGCGGGACTCGCGCCGACTCTTGCGACTACCAAGGGGCGCAGAAGGCCTATGAAGAACTGTTGAGCATCATATCACCTGGTACGTACGATACCTGCCGATACTGCAGAAAACCATGCACGCGGAATGCTACTAGACTACATGTGTATATGTAAATGTTCTGCCATCCTTTAGGGAACTTGAGATACACTATTAGATAACTGCGTTGAGAACGTTCGCGAGCGATGCGATGCTAATTAGATAACAGACTGCCAGAAAAGTGGTTCTTCCATGTTAAGAATATTTGTTTCAATACGCGTTGAAAACTACAGGTCCGATATTGCCATACTTACCGATGCAATAAGATGGCAGTCACTTTGTTCATGAATCCAATTATTAAGACAACCCGATGAGAAAGGTCTACAACTATATGCATGAAATTATTCCCCCCCCCCCCCCCCCCCCCCCCCCCCCCCCCCCCAAAAAAAAAAGAACCTAGCTAGTATTGAAATCACGCCTGTGTATATTAAATGTGTAACAACTGTCATGCAGGTGGACAAAAAGGATGCTGCCCTAAGATCGTGCCGCAGGGAGGTATTACTGGTTCCTTGATCACGAGGGATACCGGTTACCGTGGCGACGTTGCCATCATTGTCGACTGGGGCACGTGTACTGCCCAGCCAGCTGGAGGCTTCCTGTAAGCTTAAAAGACGCACTGTTATGATGTAGTATTATCTCAACAGGCTATAAACTGTTCACTGCGTTAATCTACTTCCTTCCTTTACATTTTTGCTCCGGCAGATGGTACGTGAGTTGGGGGGATGGCACCTACAGTTCTCAAAAGACGGCAACCCTGGGTCCGTTCCAGGCCACTCACCAGTACTCCTCGTACCAGAGGAGTTATCCAGTTTACGCGTACTACTGCAGTACTCCTCCCTTCCCAGCACAGCGCTGTTGTGACGTCATCTACGGCACCATAAATGCAGCTAATTAAAAACATGTAGCTCGCACTCCGGTGTATTGTGCAAAAATTAATGCACTGTTTGTTAAAAACATATTAGACAGAACACATTGAAATGAGGGAGGGAAGTGCAATGACGCATACATCTACATGTGTAATGTTTTCAGTACTGGTGTACACGTATAGTGTATTAGCATCGTTAAGCGTCGTGTTCTGCTGATTTGCTGATTGGTCGATGTAGCATTAAAAGAGTAATTACCTTTAATTATAATACGCTGCTGAACGTTTTTCTTTGCGGATAATTTGCTAGTTCAATGAGGAATATTTTTCGTGTCTAAATATTAGCAGGCATGCCTCAGTTACATCGTTCAGGTTGAGGAAAAAGCAGGCTCCAACTCGTATGCTTGCATAAATACTGCCGCATCAATTAGTGTTCATGAATACACTGGTGTCTCGCATTGCATGTTCTGTGTTCTGCTGATTGGATGATGTAGCATTAAAAGAGTAATTACCTTTCTAATATACAGTGATACGAAATATCAAATGGTGTGTCGGTCAACTCATGCACTGCAGTTCATCAAGAAGCACCTGTATAAGATCAGAGCCGGTTTTGGGGCGCGTATCAGCACAGTCGGGCCCACAATGTGCATGCATAGTGTGATATGTTCCAAATAGAGCACTATACTATTTTCTGGAGCCGAGGTGTAACAGATAATGCTTGCATCCAATGAGCTGAATCGTTGGAATTAATCTCCACACCTGAATTAATTTACCTTTATAATAGCTTGCAAAATATACCTTGCACGCTTCAATGTCAGCTACTTCTCAGCAAGTCCATTTTTCCATTTTTTTCTCCCATAATGACATCATGTAAGGTCAGCAGCAGTTCTTTTATCTAGAAGTGCTCCCCACTATAGAGTTGAAGGCATGAACCACAGATGTCCAAATCTTTTGGAGGACCCTGTTGTTTCAAAAATGTAGACAGGCACTAATACCTTTTTGGCAAGTGTTTACACATGATAAATGCAGGGGAGGAAGATTTGTTCTGAGAAAAACAGGTTTGTGTTCACGTATGTAAGAAGATTCTGAAGAAGTGAGTGTGTGCTCACCTCTTCCTTGTTTGGCTTTCTTAAATCCTTGACTGATGCATGAACGTAAGTATAGTATATATAGGTATCTGAACCTGCGTCAGCAGGTTCAATATAGGATTGATTGAGGAATGATGAATGTCATTAAAATTTTTAAATCGCGTCGGGAGGGACAACGGAGAAACGGATCACTTATCTCGTTGCAGCAATCGAACGACAACACCAAGATCTACGTTTTCATGCTAGTTTCATGTCATTAAACTATGCGCTTCCAGACAAACAAAGAACCTGCTTCTCGTGCCCATTCCCAAAAAAATTGTTCGTCGTCGTCGTCTTCTTCTTCTTCCTTAGGAAGGTATAACTCGAGCTACGAACGGTTTTAAAGAACGACAATAGTACCAATCTCTTCAGAATTTACCGGCACGTTATCCTAGCATGTCATTTGGACACATATCACATCTAGAAAGAAACTACAGCGAGAAATACCTTATTTGGTTGCAAGTTCTATGGCCATCTAGCAAGTTCTAGCAAGTTCTTAATAAAATGTATAATTTTAGGGAGTATAAATACTCCAACAGGCACTAAATTTATTTGGTGTTCCTATCGCAGTTTAGTCGTTACTTACTTTGGCTAGTGAAGTTGTTTTTCTAAAAATGCCTTCGCGTAATCAAAAGAAGAGATCTAAGCAACGAGCGGAATACCTCCAAAAACGAGAAGATATTTTATCACAAGAGAACAAGGCTAAAGCCCGAGCGCGCTACAAGGCCGACCCTGAAAAGAAGGCCTCTGTACGCGACACCTACAAGGCCGACCCAGAAAAGAAGAAGGCCTCTGTACGCGACACCTACAAGGCCGACCCAGAATAGAAGAAGGCCTCTGTACGCGACACCTACAAGGCCGACCCTGAAAAGAAGAAGGCCTCTGTACGCGACACCTACAACGCAAATGCTGTATCTAAGCGTGCTGCTAAAAGGCAGCGATATCAAGAGGGCGTCGAGGAGAACCGTGCTGCTAAAAGGCAGCGATATCAAGAGGGCGTCGAGGAGAACCGTGCTGCTAAAAGGCAGCGATATCAAGAGGGCGTCGAGGAGAACCGTGCTGCTAAAAGGCAGCGATATCAAGAGGGCGTCGAGGAGAACCGTGCTGCTAAAAGGCAGCGATATCAAGAGGGCGTCGAGGAGAACCGTGCTGCTAAAAGGCGGATATACAGGGGCAATTCAGCTACCATTAAGGCAGCTAGAAGGAGTCGGTATTGGAAGGGTCGTAGAACTACCACTACCACCCAAAGGTATGTTATAAATAGCATGCTGTATGTAGCATTTAAAGTCTAAGGGCTGCTTTCTTACGTGCTAATTAAGTTGCTCATGGCTTCCTGTCATGCACACATTAACACATTTCTTGTACGCTTGCATGCATATTATCATATGTACAGTAAGGCTTCCCAGTTCCCTTGGTAAAGGTCAATGTTTGTACAAAAGGTTATTTGTGCATGCATCTGTGTCTGTTACATTGTACATTAGTTATCTGATGTTGAAAGAAAGGACTACACACGTGTGTATAGTACAAGTCAGTCATGCGCATCCACCCCTTGCTGCAGCTGTGTTTAATTGTTATCAGATGTACAGTAAGGCTTCCCACAAGTAAAAGTTCCCCCATGTACATGTAAAGGGTCAATCTTTGTTGTTTTAAAGGTCCACTACACGTGTGTACAGAAGTGTTACCCAAAATTGAGTTGCATGAAATGAAATAATTCATGTAATGCGCGATTGGTGAAATGTTTTGATACATGTATAAGGCATAATGTGTGGTAAAATAAAAGTACTGCAACCCTATCTTCTCCCATATAGTTACTCCCTGAGTAACTGCTGTCATTTACAAAAATAAATTTCCATAGGTGATAGGCCTAGTGGCAGAAGCTAGATAGTTAACAGCACAATATATCAGATGTGCTAATTTCAACACCACTGCACCTGCATGCACCTCAGGTCATGTGATTGGATGAAATTCTACCAATAGAATTTTAGCACACCTACACACACACACTCCACCCCTCCCCCTCAGTATGTGATGGCATGCATGAAAAAGCGACCAATCAGTGAATGGTCGGATAAGATTAGACTAATAGAATTATAGCACAGCTAGAAAACGTGGCTGTGCATGTATACCGGTATAAACCAACGACCCGTAGAACAGCACATTTCTCTCTTGAAAAAAATTCAAAGGTAGATACTAAATTTTTTACAAGTTGTTTCAATACTCTGTCACGTAGATGGCTGAAGAAGTCGGGAAAGAATTTTTTGATGACTCTGAAGGAGAGGAGTCGAGGAAGCACATACATCCTCCTTCATCACAACTTCTGCCCCCGCCAGCGCTAGCCTCACCACCAGCAGCAGCGCTGCCCCCGCCAACGCTAGCCCCACCACCAGCAGCAGCGCTGCCCCCGCCAGTGCTAGCCCCACCACCAGCAGCAGCGCTGCCCCCGCCAACGCTAGCCCCACCATCAGCAGCAGCGCTGCCCCCGCCAACGCTAGCCCCACCACCAGCAGCAGCGCTGCCCCCGCCAGTGCTAGCCCCACCACCAGCAGCAGCGCTGCCCCCCGCCAACGCTAGCCCCACCATCAGCAGCAGCGCTGCCCCCGCCAGCGCTAGCCCCACCGCTGCCCCCACCAGCGCTAGCCCCACCACCATGGCCAGCAGCAGCGCTGCCCCCCCCAGAGCTAGTCCCACCACCACCAGCAGCGCCCCTCCCACCGCCAGTACCAGTTCTGCCCCCGCCACTGCTCCCCCAAATGCTGCCCCTGCCTTTTTTTCTGACCCCGCCACCCGCATGGCCATACCCAAGGCGGGGGGGGGGGGGGGGGGGGGGGGGGGGGGGAGAAGAGGAAGAGGCCGAGGAGGCGGCAAAATAATTAAAAACAATTATACGTACCATTTTTAGTTAATTATGTGTTCGTTAATTTATTACTTTTCATTATTAAAGTCGTATTGTAAAAACAAAGCGTTTATATGACACGGAGAAAAAAAACTTATGAAACAAGTAAATAAAAACATTCTCTAACGAGAAAGTTGGTGGGCATATAGGATTGACAATGTTGGTGTAAAAAGCACGGAAACAAGTGTGACAGAAATGTTACTGGAAAATTGAAATAGGCCTATATTTAGCCCAGTCACATTTAGGCAGCGCACGCCTGAGAAAATGGGCTAAATATAGGCCTATTTCAATTTTCCAGTAACATTTCTGTCACACTTGTTTCCGTGCTTTTTACACCAACATTGTCAATCCTATATGCCCACCAACTTTCTCGTTAGAGAATGTTTTTATTTACTTGTAAACAAAGCCATGATCACAAAATGGCCATCAGAAATACTATTCTTCTTCTTGGTTTAAAACATTACTCACACACTATTAGACTAATCGGATTGAAGTTATATCTGGAATGAAATGCAGACACTTCAAGCCTGGATTAGTACATTCGGAGGTTGTTTTAATAAGATAAAAAACGTGCATGTAGGATTAAAAAAAAGACATACATGCATTTAAACATTCAAAGCAAATACATGCAAAGTGATGCTGATGTTTTATACTGTATTTTGTAACCTCCCTAAAATGTGCTTGCACAATGTATCCCATAACAGAGTCATTTGCAACTTCAGTCTACCTACCCCATTTGTTCACATCAGGATTTGCTGACGGCAAGAATCAGAAGCCTCTTGGAATAGGTGCCCTTGCCAAAGGTCACTAGTAGACAGTTCGATGCAAGGGTCAATTTGAAATGTAATTTCAGAGCTGTTTCACAAAGGTGCTGGTTTGAGTTTGAAGTCGGAAGTGGTCAATTATACAATAAGGATTTGCATGCACGCATGCGCAACTATGCATGCATGTGATGCAGTTTGGTACCACACCTTGTGTGCATTGTGTGCCATAGAGCGGTATGGTGCACTGGTTACACTGCAAAAACAAAAGAGCGAAGTTCACTCTTTATCACTCGGATGTCTAGTGAGTGACGGCCTAAACGAGTGAAAGGCACTTAATGTCATAATACTAGCTCGAACGAATTACGAGTGACGAAATGTAAGTGCTTTGCACTTGTACCGTATATGTATATATATCAACTTGATGACTGTAAAAGTGAAATCGGCAAGTCATTTGATATTCATTAGCATACCGTAACTAATATACACGATCCGATACAAAAATTGTTATTCATTAGTATACCGTAACTAATATTATAACAATTACACCGAAGGTAGTCACGGTCAACGCGACGGACACGCCCACAGGATCGAGGTGATCCAGTTTGAAGACATGTATATTTAATAGTGCTGTCGGAAGCACATATTTTCTCTGAAACTGTATGAAAACACGAGCTTTTCGTGAGTTAGTGTACTGAAAAGCTTCCGTGCTCCACGCGGTCACATCTACCGTACTGCCAAGACATAATGGCGGAGAGAACTATTTGGCGGAGCCAAAACTATTTATTTTAACTAACTGGCGATTTGTAATTGGCGGAAGTCTCAGAATCATTAAATTTATGGCGATTTATAATTGGCGGAAATGAAATGATTAATGTTAGCGTAGCTGTTGATCATACTTCTATTTAGACTGAATAGGCCGAAGAGCACCTGCTGCATCCGCAAAATAGGCTGAACTGCTGTGAAGGTTGTAACAATCGTCATCGAAAGCGGGCTCCCTGGAGGATTCGGGAGAGAATCCTCAGCAGAGAGAGTACCGGGGGTAGGATGCTCAGTGCCTTCCATGAATTGAACAGTATCAGTTGTATAGCGGGGAGAAAGGAATTATTTCGTATGGCCGACCGCTACCGGGTATATAGTAGTACCGGTATGAACACTACAGGCGCCGTATGTCTGTGCATTGTATAAGAAGTACATGTACATGTACGGTAATCATTTAGCATGGCAAGATTAAGACTTATACAATTACGTGCGTAATGTCCCTCCCCCCGCCCCCTTCCGCCACGCCGTGGATCCGCTGATAACATGTTGGCGGAATTAAGTTGATGGCGGCACGGTTGGCGGAGCTTTCCGCCAAATAGTCGCCGCCAAAACGTCTTGTCAGTACGGTATCTATTTATACACTGAATCTCGATGTGAATTATAGCAATTGACACAATACGATGCAATGGTCAAAGAAGTGCCTAAAGCAGGCACAAAACATATATCACTACATCTAAACCAGCAGACCTCAGAATCCAAAATTATTATTTTGATTAAACTAAATTTGAAATTCTACCTTTATTTCAAGTGATGTTTGAATATGTACCCTGCTTTAGTCACACCCATATAGGACTCCTCACATGTGTGTTTGTTGTGCGTATCGATCAATGCTAATACTGGAACCCCGGTGTTTACACATTTTACTGTCTCCTCTCCTCCACCCCACTCCATCCCTACCCCTGCGCCAACCCCACCCCAGTAAAAACCACTATTGGTCGCAAAAGATGCTTGCATAGAATAACTAGAATAGGATGGTGTGTGAGGGGAGGGGATGACAGAGGAGGGTGGGAGCAGGTTGCCCTCACTGTGCACACATACCACAACCCTCACTCCTAACCATGTACACATGCTCAGCAATGGTTTAAACCCTACCAAAAATGGTTTCCATAGTATTATTGTTACTTTTGTGTGTGCATGTGTGTGTGCATATGTGTGCATGTGTGTGTGCTTGTGTGTGTGAGTGCATGTGTGTGAGTGCATGTGTGTGTGCATGTGTGTGTGTGTGCTTGTGTGTGTGTGCTTGTGTGTGTGTGTGTGTGCATGTGTGTGTGCATGTGTGCATGTGTGTGTGCATGTGTGCATGTGTGTGTGTGCATGTGTGTGTGCATGTGTGCATGTGTGTGTGCATGTGTGTGTGTGCATGTGTGTGTGCATGTGTGTGTGCATGTGTGTGTGCATGTGTGTGTGCATGTGTGTGTTGTGTGTATGTGTGTGCATGTGTGTGTGCATGTGCGTGTGTGTGCAAGTGTGTGTGTGCATCATTGTTGTATGTTACTTTTGTCCGCTGTTCACAAAATATAGCAGCAGAATATGATCATCCTATTTTCTCACCCCCATCCTCACCCTCCTATCATCACATGTGTGCCCTCCTCCGTGGTTTGAATAACACCATAAAGTTCTGGGGAACAGGTACACACCCTTCCTTCCTCCTAAACACACATGTATATGAACAACTGTGAGGGGGGTAGGTGGGACCATTTTTATACTCATTTATGGGATCTGTTCACTTATGGGATCTGTTCACTTATGGGATATGTTCACTTATGGGATCTGTTCACTTATGGGACCTGTTCACTTATGGGACCTGTTCACTTAAATGGGACACATACACATAAGCGTGGCCCGCTAGTTTGCTTAAAAATTGCCCACTCCTACTGACCCTGCATGTGGAGGTCAACCAGCACACATAACACACGACGCATATAAAATAAAAGTTCTATGAAACATTGTAAAATAATTGCATTTTTGATGCACTATATCTTCTGAACAGTAAGATGGCATGTCCATACCTGTCTTACTTTAGAACATGGTTTGACATGCAAAGCGGGTGTTAGGGTGGGTGTTGTTTTTGCAATACATCAGTGTGCATGTACATGAATACATGTGTATGTAGGAGGTATGTGTGTATGTAGGAGTATGTGTGCATGTGTGAAAGTTACACACATACTCCTACATACACACATATTCTTACATACACAAATACTCCTACATTTCTACATACACATACATACACATACACACACACTCCCACATACACATCCTCCTACATATATACATATGTATAAGTGTATGTAGGAGTATGTGTGCATGTGCAAGAGTATGTAGGAGTATGTGTATGTAGGAGTATGTGTGCATGTGTGTATGTGTGTATGCAAGAGTATGTAGGAGTATGTGTATGTAGGAGTATGTAGAAGACGTGTATGCATGTAGTATATGTGTATGTGTGTGTGTGTAGGAGTATGTGTGTATGTGTGTATGTAGGAGTATGTGTGTATGTGTGCATGTAGGAGTATGTGTCCATGTGTGTATAGGAGTATGTATGTGTGTATGTAGTATTATGTATGCATGCATGAGTATGTCCGTACATAGTAATAGGTAGAGTGTGTACACGTATGCGTACTGTACTGCACATACACTTCTCCCCTATATTATTAACCTGTACACACACACACACACACACATACACAACACATGCACATGCACACACACATTACATCACCATTTGGTCTTTCCCCTCAGTTGGACTACCCATTACCCCTGGGACCCAGCCATTGCTCCAGTGCAGCTGTTCAGGCCAGTGTCCCCTCCCCAGGTGAGCTGCTATGTACTTGTGGAGCACTTCATTATTCATGCTAGCATGTCAACAGTGTATGTGGCGGGGCCTCCATGCATCCCCCGAAGGTGGAGATGTGTTTGACTGGGTGTCCATGTACCCTGACGATGTCATTTTACTACCCAGTGACTGATCACCCAATGACTATTGACTGGTGGGGTGGGGGAGGAGGCCACCTCCAAACCAGAATGGTGGGCCTTCGGAGTCTGATGCACCTGAGAACTTTGATCAGTTTTGGGGTTTAAACCATGAACACAGGCTCCTCACTTTATCAATTCACACTCTTTCTCTTTTTCTCGATCCTGCCATCCCTCCTTGTCCATTACTCTCCATTTTCTTGTACAATGTGTGTGTGTGTGTGTGTGTGTGTGTGTGTGTGTGTGTAAATGTGTAATTGAGTGTGATATAATAATCATATACTTCTCTGAATTGTAAAAGTACTTGCAAGAGATAAGAAGACAATAGGTCACTCCTGGCCATATGTAAGCGACTGACAGTAGACATGGAAGGGTTATGCTAACCTCCCATTGTAGTTCATGCTATGTTCCCTGCAATCAACCATCAGGGTATACTACTGTCCCCATCCATGGACGTGATACATGCCCCCAACCACTTGGACCCAGGGGAATAAAAAAAGGCTCACAATCCTCCTCCCAAAACACACTGTTTGGTCAGCACCCCTCGACAAGATAGTGAATGCATGCCACATGCTATATTATAGAAGAGGGAGTAAAGTGGCATCCCCAGCCAATCTTGTGGCAGACCTCGAAGGGTACATATAATGAGTAGGTAAATTATTGGGGACAGAGACAACAGATTCCCAGGATGCATACACAAAGTTTGAGATTTTTGCTCCTTCATCGTGTAATCTATGCTACTTTGTCATGTGAACTATTGCTTGACTCTCCTTAGGTAAGGGCAGGAGAAAGGGGACAAAACGGTGTGAGAGGATCTCTAGGAGCACCTGTGAGTGCACTTTAATTCTTTTAATGCAGATAAATGTAATGTGCCTCTTATTCAGGGGGCAGATAGTGTCCACAGCACTACCGGGGCATTTGGACCTCCATAGACCAACGGTTAGTTAAGAGGCTCACATGATGTGATGATGCTATTGCACCCTCCCTCGTCTTCTTCTTTATCCAGGTTATTCCTGAGTACTGCATCCTAGCTTCTGTCCTTACAATCACTCAGATAGCCTCAGTCGGCACAAGACCCACACAGAGGATTTAGCTAGATGGTCTTTACTAGTCACACACACATACATGGGGTTGTGCGTGGGCATACCTTATGACTGTGATTTTATTGATGTCCTCCCTTGCATCGATCAGGTGATAAGCATGCACTACTCTCCCATGGAGAAGATGCCTCTGCTGGAGATCATCACCACTGCCCAGGCCTCAAAAGAAACTGTGTGTATGTCTATTTGGGTATTTGTGTGTGTATGTGGTGTGTCTTTCTTCTTGGACAGTGCCTTTGTATTTTATTTTTTACCCTATCCATACAGGCATAAACTTTTTATATTGTTACAAGTTGCCCACTCAAAACTGGCCAATCTTCTATGTGATATATTCGGCCTCCATAGACACTTGAAGCACTTCCTACTATGTGTACTTGTATATCTATTTAATACAACTATAATAGTATTATGAAATGAATAGTACGAAAGTACTGATTTGTAGGCCAGTTAATATATTCTGTGTAAAGGTCTGTCATGCTATCGTTGGTCCCCCCTAATATTCACCCCCCCCCCCCCCGGACCATCTGTGGCACTACCGATGGTCCCCCCAGACTGTCTAAAGCACTGCAGATGGTCCCCATAGGACCATCTAAAGCACTGCAGACAGTCTTCATAGGACCATCCATAGCACTACACCTGGTCCCCCCCTTAATTGCCATAGACAGTCCCCCTTATTTAAAATGTTAAATTGAAATGAAGTAAATTATATTGCAATACTTTCTGACCCACAACGTGGCAATACTCTGCATACATCGAATACCACTGAGATTATGAATGATCAATGCACATGCTGAATACCCGGTACATACATGTAAAGCAAAAAACAAATGAACTGGTTAAGGAGCTATGCAGCCTAGCACGTTGGACAGAACCATTTCTTTCCTTTTATTTCCTCTGGTATTAATGCAATGCACACTCCATGGAACCACTTTTTGCAGTTATTGCAACATATCATTGATATTCCATTGACCTTTGGCATCCTGCATGTGCAATACACGGTGATGGTTTGTTTTGAGCGGATTCTTAGACCATTACGTTGTTCACTTTTTACAGGAAACATAGTGAAATGCTGACTTTCAAGACACTGAACAAAGTGCTGTCTTAGTGATGATTGTTCCAACATATAACTGCCAGGGCTTTTTTTAAGACATAGAGCAGTTGCATAAGCTAAAGACAGTAGTCCACTATCACTTCCTCCATCTTGTAGATGTATATCAATGAATTGTAACAAAATGTGAGGCTTAAGACTTTTCAATAAACATGTGATCTGTTGCTGCACGTTACTACTGCACAAAGAATTCAAACTGTCATATACATTTATAATGTTTGGATTTTATGTTTCCACATTACTGATTGTTAACCAGTGGCCTGCTGGATTGTGCAGAATCTGAATAAACTTGCATGTTTCTATATCAAAACTCATAGCAAAACTGCACCCCACCTCTTGAAAACCTGCTCCACCCCACAGATGCTTAAACTGCTTAGCAAGAAGAACTTGACCAGCTGTTTGGTTCTGATAGCCACTTGCCTGTTACGATTATGTCTTTATCTGCGAGTAGTAAATTGAGTTCCTCTATCCACCAATCTTAATCAGGTTTAGTGGCTTTATTCACTTCATATGTATCCACATCAACAATAATCCTCTGTTTTTCAGCTTCTTTCTTGCTACATTGGTTGTGCTTCATGTTTCTAGCTAAGTGCACTGTACAAAATCTTTGCTCCAGTGTTCAGATGTTTTGCAGTATGGAGGTAGACAATCGTCATGAACTTCTGAAAAATAAGATTTACACACATGAATTTTTGTTCTGCACATAAATTTCACACTTGAAGTGCAAGCCATGTTTAATGTAATTAAACTGGTAAAATATCACATACGTGGTTGTTTGAGATCAATCTCTGAAGGGCTTGTTGTCGACTGTAGTGGTGTATCTTTAGGAGGTTGTGGTGTTACTAGAATAGTCTGTGTTGCTGATGCTGTATCAGATGCTAAAGTGGCAAATCGAGACACATCTTTATTTCCCCACCATCTATAGCCGCAGCAAAAATATACAACACAATAACAAAATTGAATTAAGCTTAGGTCACATGTGATGTTAGATATATGTTATACATGTATATTATACTTTGAATTTGTCACTCTATAATATCATAATACTATATAAATTGGAGATCCCAGTTTATTCTTTCTTAGTACAAAAATACGTCATCAGTTATATAGACATCACTACTGAATAACACAGGTTACTGTAAATTATGCCCAGCACCATTAGCAAAACAATACACAAAGGAGTATACACTAAGGAGTGCACAATGAAATGTATGCATTATGTTTCTTATAATTCCTATCAGCTAGGTTATAACAAAAGTATACATATCATGTAACAAGAATGAAATTGCTGAACACTTACCTAGATCATGTGATGCACATATTACATCACTCTCACACTTTCCCTCATCATGCTGTTTTGCTGGTGTCCGTGGAGGCATCATCACCTGAAACCTTTTCAGACTCATCATCATTGTCATCAACTTCAGACACATCATTATTCTTTGGATCACTGGCATCAGTTGTCATTACTTCAATCTTTGCATCACTGGCATCATCATCACTAGAACTCTAAAAATTCAAGGCAAATTGCAACAAAGGGGTATAGTTTTGAGTAACCTTTTCAACACTAGGAGTATGATACTTCTTCAAATGTGTTCAGAATGATGATGTTATTCCAAGAATTCATGGTGTATACACCATTAATTTTTTTCATTCTGAACACTTTCAACCATGTACAGTCCTCTGCCTAATGCTTTCACTATTCTGTATGGGCCCACCCATCGGAAATCCATTTTCCCACCAGCTCTTTTCTTGCGTGCAAAATCTTTCTTCAAGACAATAGAACCAAGCTTGTAAACCTCTGGTTTTGCATGCTTAATATCATATTGCTCCTTTTGTTTGACCTGAGCAATGATTATATTCTTCTTGACTGATTCAAGAACCTTCTTTTAACACTGCATGTTTTACCACCAATTCATCATTTAGCTCCATCAACAGTGATTTATCTGGTGTACCCAACTCAATAGGTAATAGAGCTCGACGTCCAAACGTGACTTCAAATGGTGTAAACTTTGATGATTCATGTTTTGACGTATTATATGAATACGCAAGAATCTATAGATAATGGACCTCCCAGCACTCCTTTTTATCTTCAATGTATTTTACAAGCATATTCTGCACATTCCTTCATCTAAACCATTCACCTATATAGATTGTAACAAAATATGAACATCTATGGATGGGAAACATATCGGCTAACAGCCTCCGCTGTACCCTGACCACATACAAGACGGTCCCGTAGCATATCCTCCAGAGAATTCACGAAGTCGCAGTGCTCTGAAAGTTTACGCAGCTCAGCGACAAACTGTGATACCGACCCCAGTCCCTTTGCGACCGAGAGTTGAAATTGTAGCGTTGCACTGTAACGGATGGGAAGTAGTCTCGTACCCAGACCCACCATGACGTACGCTTATATGTGTGTCGTAGTAAACGCTTACGTCATGGTGGGTCTGGGTACGAAACTAATGGGGAAGCCGGGAAGGGCAAAAATGAGTGCGAACAAGTGTTACCAGCTCAGAGAAGGACTTGTCTGAAGGTTTCCCAAGCACCACCAGGTTGCGTATCAATTGGTACACGGAGCCGCCGCAAACGCTAAGGAGGACAGCTCTGCGTTTGCCTTCGTCACCGATTCCGTTAGCCTGAAAACATTGTTCCCGCGTTCGCAATAGCATGTCCAGTTCTCCTGTCCTTCTTGAAATGCCCCTACAGTTTCCAGGAGAGACGCCATCCACAACAGAAGCTAATTTCCCTCGTCGCCGATTGTAGTAACTGTGACTGAGACTGTGAGTGTGGCCAACGTACGCGCTGCGCTAGAACTACCGAGTTGTGCAGATTCTCAAATAGCCAAATCACAGCGGTACACAAACAACACAAAGCACACACTCAGCATACAACCACTGCCTGCCAAGTTCCCACGTCAGGTGTGATGCTTCCTCTCTGCCAGGTTGTCACAGCTTTTAATAGCGCCGGTCCATCACGTGCGAAGATGCTTCTAGATGCATTCTACAATCAGGGACATACAGTCTGGCTGCTTTAAGACCAGACATCTAACAATGACACCCACACTTCTATAATACCTATTACTACAAATATTATGTGATTTAACATATGAATCCACGAATCCACTCAGAACATTGCTTTGACGTCGGCATAAATGGTATGGAGACCAGATCGCTCGAATGCTAGTCATATGATCCTCAAATTAGGGCGCATGCATACCGCACTATTTGGGCTACTTGCATGCATGCATACTGTATACGTATAACTGTTCAATTCATATAATCTGCAATGCTAAGATATGTACTGTACAGTTGAATGGCTGGATACACTCGACAGCACAAAAGGTCTCAGTACCTCAGTAATTAACATAAATGCTTCGGTACAGTACATCGCAGCAAGGCTCATAAGGGGGCGGTGGCGTGCTGCAGTAGTACGCGAACACGGAGTAGGTGGCAGGAGTCCGGGCGTACTGGTGGGCGACTTGGAATGGACCGAGCGTTGTCGTCCTCTGGTAGTCGAAAGAACCGTCTCCCCAACTCACGTACCACCTGCAATATCATATATATATAGCATGCGGGGACAAAATTGAATGCGGGAATGTTATATCTGAATGCATGGTTCGTTTGTATGCACTTAAACTTACAGAAGACCCCCATCCGGCTGTGCCGTACAGGTTCCGTAGTCAACAATGACAGCTGCATTGCCTCTGTAACCAGAATACCCTTCGATAACGGAACCAGTGGGGCTAGGACTGACAATGACGGGGCAGCAACCCGATGCCCAGGCTGCAACAAAACGGATAGCGATTTGAAATACGAATCATGGGAATGGATTGGGTGGGGAATTGGTGCTGGGCGTACGCTGGTTGCCCCAGTATGGCGCTTAACGCATACCTAGATTGGTAAGATTCCTCATCTCTTGAAAACCGTACATTGCCGCCCGATAGTCGCACGTGGGTTCAGCATATGACGAGGTCACAAAAGCGATCGCCAGAGAAACTGTTAGCAGCTTCATATTCATAGTCATCTGTTGAATGTGCAATAGCTCCACTCAGATCGTTATAATAGGTATCAGTACGGCGGTTTTATATACACCATTCTCTTTGCAAGCAATTAGATTAAGTAAGTCCAGCAACAACATGAAGCTGTGAGCATGGAATCCGATGTGCACCGGATACCAGGTGAAGCAATACTGAGCCCCCAAGAGTGAGGCGTTTCTCATCAACACATGACATCAGAGCGAGAGACATACAATAATACCGTGCATGGCGTTTGTGGGTGTTGCGCTAGGATATAGGTGGCACACTCTATTGATTTTTGGCGCGCTGCCAGCTAGGTCGATATCTATGGCCTTTCTCATATATCCCAGAGACTTGAATCTCGAAACGTCTAAAAGTCTCTATATTTGTGCATGCAGTCACCAGTTTGGCAATCTGGCTTAATAGACGTCGGATCCAACTATATACAATGTCTGTAGTATATAGAGTCACCAGGCATCCACTTATAGTTATACGGCTGCTAAAGATTCGCATTTCTGAAATTATTCATGCATGTACCTGTAGGCATGGATTCAATCGAATATCGTGACTAATCGACCGGCGACACGTCCAGCTGATAAAATGTGTATTCAATATCCATGAATTTGTATGGTCTTAAAAAACAAAATGCATATACGTAGACCGCGAAATGATAAGCGCGTTGCAACGAAAAGGGACCTAAAGCATATATTAAAAATTTCCAGTATACAAGCAATGGAAGTGTAACGCTTAATCAATTGGGCTGAAATGTATGAAAATGCGGTGTCGTGACAGCTGAAAGATAGTTCGATTCTCGGTGCGCAAGTGTATCAGTTGAGGTCATGTCACACTTCTATAGGAGATCCTAAAGATTTGAAATCGTGAAAAACAACATTATTTTTCGCTGCAACGATCCATTATACACACCCCAAACTCCATGTAGGATCAATAGAGAGTAGATGCTGATAGGCGCAATATGCATGAAACAAAAAAACTTAATTCTCTTAGATAAATATGCCTTCGTATTTCACAAGACACACGCGCGCGCGCGCGCACACACACACACACACACACACACACACACACACACACACACACACACACACACACACACACACACACACACACACACACACACACACACACACACACACACACACACACACACACACACACACACACACACACACACACACACACACACAAAACACATGCACACACACATACACACCTACACACACCACGCACACACAATAACACAACTTTTTTGCGAGGGGCTGATACTTTTGCATATCATGCTCACTTCTCGTTTACACGAGTACAGCGACCTATATATGCCATAAGCCAAATGCATGCACAATCAATACTGCACATGTACCGTACAAGGCATGGTCGTGATATGGCAGCCGGGTTGTGCAAGGAATATTTTCAGACAAACTCCCTGGGCCATTTCTTCATGTCGGATAAGAAAAAAAGGCAAGGTTCCATGCATGCATACAAACATATTCTATTAATGCGATTAAAAGTAAGGCGTGTGCAAACATTGAGCGCGAAAGCTAACTTTCCCTATAACTCAGGCCAACTTGATGCCTTACGATGGAATATTTAGGCGCACACATGCAGGCTTATTATTCTGCAAACGGACTATACCAACAAGTTCATATCGTGCAAATTAAATTTAAAGCCGCTGCAATCGCATCGGAGTACGACTCCTTTTTAAAATGTATTTTTTAAATTTATATTTTAAAGTAAACGGCATCCGCGTACTTTATGGTGAAATAGCCATGCACGCGCATGGATTAAATTTTAATTTGGTGATGTTTAGATTCAGCTGCATGCTATCAACCCCAGCATATCCGCTGTCTCCCCAGAGCAGGTCCTTGGCGGTGCTCTTGATGTGATCTATCTAGAGTCGCCAACTTTGCCTCCCACAGTACTAGTCGCTGGATGGAACAAGGCAGCGTGCAACTTGCTGTATAATGAATTAAATGGTAATTACTGCACGTGCAGCTCAGCTCGATTGACGAGTGGCCGGACGCGTATGTATAGGGTACAATACAAATGTGTCTATTTGATGATATAACGTTGTACATGTATACATGTATTTTATTTATACAGTAAAAACGTTAAATGTTAAATTTTGCGTACATGTTAGCACTGTAGCATGACGATCGCGAGATGCCACGCATGCGCTTCTGTAAGACTTCAGTTGATAGCGCACCTCAAAGCGCCAGACTAGACAATAAAATGGATGCGAGGGCTCTCTTCACATTCCAGTGCCCGTACAAGCGTTCAATGATATGGCTGGCTGACAAATAAATAACAACACGCTACGTAAATGATTGTATAGGTCTTCGAAACCTCCAATTAGTATATATAACAAGCGTACACCACTGAGCTTGTCATTGTAGCTTTTAAGCAAACTTGTCTCTCAGCAGTTGAAACATGACAACACTCACTGCCGTGTTAACTCTCGCTATTACATGTACGTGTGCCTTGCTGAGCGGGACTCGCGCCAACTCTTGCGACTACCAAGGGGCGCAGAAGGCCTATGAAGAACTGTTGAGCATCATATCACCTGGTACGTACTATATACGATACCTGCCGATACAGTACTGCAGAAAGCCATGCACGCGGAATGCTACTAGACTTCATCTAGTATTGAATTGAAAATAATGAATGTGTAACAATATGCAGGTGGACAAAAAGGATGCTGCCCTAAGATCGTGCCGCAGGGAGGTATTACAGGTTCCTTGATAACGAGGGATACCGGTTACCGTGGTGACGTTGCCATCATTGTCGACTGGGGCACGTGTACTGCCCAGCCAGCTGGAGGCTTCCTGTAAGCTAAAAGGCACACTGTTATGATGTAGTATTATCCCAACAGGTTATAAACTGTTCACTGCGTTAATCCTCTTCCTTCCATTACATTTTTGCTCTGGCAGATGGTACGTGAGTTGGGGGGATGGCACCTACAGTTCTCAAAAGACGGCAACCCTGGGTCCGTTCCAGGCCACTCACCAGTACTCCTCGTACCAGAGGAGTTATCCAGTTTACGCGTACTACTGCAGTACTCCTCCCTTCCCAGCACAGCGCTGTTGTGACGTCATTTATGGCACCATAAATGCAGCTAATTAAAAACATGTTTCACACTTCGGTATTGTGCAAAAATTAATGCACTGTTTATTAAAAACATATTAGACAGAACAAATTGAAATGAGGGAGGGAAGTATACATCTACATGTGTAATGCTTTGAGTACTGGTGTAAACGTATATACTAGCATCGTTAAGCTTCGTGTTCTGCTGATTGGTCGATGTAGCATTAAAAGAGTAATTACCTTCATAATATACAGTGATACGAAGTATCAAATGGTGTGTCGGTCAACTCATGCACTGCAGTTCATTAAGAAGCACCTGTATACGATCAGAGCCGGTGTCGCAGGCGATAATGACTCCCGTATAAATTGACTCCCCAGTCATTGATGCCTAGGCAAGCACTTGCAATATATGATAGTACTGCCACGCACTCTGAATGTGCTTGCAAACCCTGCAAGCTGACTATTGTCCATGCCCGCGGTATAGGTGCCCCCAAGAAGCACATTATCCCTTTTCAGTGGTATGCTCACAAAGCTGAAGGATGCATAGTAAGTAATAAGGTTCAAATAAATAATTATACGTATGTTGAAATGTGCAGCTTTGTGAGCACTTTCAAAAAACCAGCAAAGGGGTGAGAATGGTGAAGTTGATTCGTCAAACTGGTGTCTGGCCAAGCACACTGATAAAACATATCCAGGTCATTGCACCAGCTACTGTAACTGGTCCTGACTGTAACTAGTCCTGGCTGTCCCAGGCCCCTGACAATTTGTCTTGCCCAAGCAAACTGGAATGCCCTTTGTGATTTGAGATCCTTTCTCAGTCAATTGAGCTGCCGTGCAGTGTTCTCATGTGTGCCGAATGTATCACTGCATGGCTAAAAGTCGCAGGTACTGTTTTGTGCCCATGCTGCCACTCAGCAGTTCTTTTGGTTCTGGCTTCCTTGAGGCCAGCTTCTTTAATAATATTACTGCTAAATGATATCTTGGTTCAGTGCACTTCCTGTGGCAGGAATATGAGAACTGGTGCATTTGTTGGTCACGAGTGCATGCACCAGTTCATGCACTTACAAGAAGTGATGCAAATATGGCAGGTGATGTTCTTAGGCATGTGGTCTCCAACAGTCCCCCTGATGAGTGTCTGGTCAAAGTCCCTACAGGAGGCAGAGTTAAGTGTATTTATTATATCTAAACGGTACAAATGAAGGTTCATTTGAAGATCCATTTGTTCTTTTGCTTTCAATAGCCACAGCCATACAGAGCTTTATGGAGTTTCAGGAAAGCATTTCCAACAGCCACTACTCCCATCAAGATGCATCTCCTGGAACACCATACATTATAATGGGCCAACAGAATGCATGTCGGGTTTGGTCTTCTTGGAGAGCAGGGTGCCAAATCTATACATGCAAAGTTCACTTCCCTGCTTTCCCAATTTAACACCATGCACGACAAGGTTCAAACACTACTGTGCATCGTCAAGCAACACTTTTTAACTCTTACCACCGCACCTCACATACCACCAAAAAATAAGAGAAAGCAGTAACTTAATTTATTTCGTTCCACTCGTACAAGTACTCGTACACGGTATATGAATTTACGCGTGTAAAAATGCCACAGTTTGGTGACACACAACTTCCCCAGAATAATCGTTCTCGATTTCAGAAAACAAGAAAAAGGTACTTTACCTGGCAAGTCGGTTTTTTGGCCATTTTTGCGCCGTTTGGCGAATAGACTGCACTTGCTGCGACATATCAGTTTCAAGCGGTCCGCTTTCGAGTCCCATGGCTCAATGTAGCAATGAAACACCGAGCATGTTATGACTATTGTGCAAAGAGCAAAGGTCATTGGTGTATGTACTGTAAACCTGTTTTTTGAACTTGTTGGAGCTGCAAATTCCATAGGACATTACGTTGTCGGGGTGGTTGCTATGGATGACGCAAATACGTTTCAATATTACTTTACTGAACTTTATTTCCAACATTCGTGCCCCCCTGATGCAAATGACTCCTGAGAGTTATTGTAGCCTAGGCTTAATTGACTCCCGGTCCATTACACCTAGGCATATATGACTCTCCAGTCGGTGGCGACTATATTATATAATATGGAACGTTCTATACGAAAATGGGTCTTGTGGATTTCACTTTATAACATAAAATTTAAATCGATATCTCTTCCGTAATATTAACGCTATCGGGTTCCTATTTTTAACACAACATACCACACCATTACTATATGTGAAAATCCATTTTGGTGTCTTACGCATGCGGGGTACCGACGTTACAAGGTTCGATACCCCGTAGGGTTCAAAACGGCCACATCTTCAGGTAGGAGTGTCCAAATCGGTTCAAAATAAGTACCTATGTAGAAGGGTCCTACCGCTATTGATTTGCTCTGTTCGTTAAGTTTTGCTTTATGCGTTATGGAGATACAAGTGTGCAAAGAAATTGCATATTTCCCGGGCGTTACGCGCCATTAACGTATTACGACTGGCTTCGGTCGTAATACGTAATGGCGCGTAACGCCCGGGAAATATGCAATTTCTTTGCACACTTGTATCTCCATAACGCATAAAGCAAAACTTAACGAACAGAGCAAATCAATAGCGGTAGGACCCTTCTACATAGGTACCTATTTTGAACCGATTTGGACACTCCTACCTGAAGATGTGGCCGTTTTGAACCCTACGGGGTATCGAACCTTGTAACGTCGGTACCCCGCATGCGTAAGACACCAAAATGGATTTTCACATATAGTAATGGTGTGGTATGTTGTGTTAAAAATAGGAACCCGATAGCGTTAATATTACGGAAGAGATATCGATTTAAATTTTATGTTATAAAATCAAATCCACAAGACCCATTTTCGTATAGAACGTTCCATATGTAGAAGATAAGAACACGCTTGATTGCACTTGTACTGCAAAAAACAAAAACACACACACACACACACACACACACACACACACACACACACACACACACACACACTGATACTGATACATTGATAATAGATTGTGCTATTTAGAGCAACTTGAACATAACCATGTGTCAGGAATACATTTTTGCTCGATGTTCACACATCTGAAATGATACCACTGGCTACATTGATTGAATAACACATTTCATCGATCCAGTATAGTGTTTTCTAAAATATAACATAAAAAATAATTATGTCAATGTTTTTTGCCATAGTAAAATGTGTCCCTTTCCTGTGCCTTCTTAATATTCCGCCAATAAAACGACTTGAAACCTTCTCAATTGTTTTATCTCTGCCTAGATGGCACCCTACAGCCCAATCCATGGACACTGAAAAGTTATAAATTTTATACGTACGTACCTTCTATTCCAGAATGGCATGACTCCAGTATCCGTATCATCATCTGATCGCACGCAAATATACCACTTTGATGCCTCGTCGATACCTTTATTCTTGTAGTATAACATTCCTGTTTCAAACTTGAAATTATTTTTACACTTGCGTCTTAAATTCGCCTTCTCTCCCTTTGTCATGCCCTTGGGATACTAAATACGTCTCCACAGCAGTGAACTCATCATCCGCCATAGTAGCTCTCTTTAAGCGCACCTAAAAAAATGTGGTTCTTAGAATTCCAGCTGGGGAGTCATACATGCCTCATTAGTACTTTAAGCGTTAATGACTGGGGGAGTAATTTATGCCTGGGAGTCAATTATGCCTCTGACACCGGTGGCAGGTAGAATTGGGGACCCCATAGAACTGGGGCAGCACACATATGGCGAGTGACGATGGATACAAAGACGGGCGGTTTACTTTAAAGAGATACACAAATATCTTCTACAAGGCGTGTATCCCTCTTCCTTTTCGAAATCGGACAAATAAGCGTTACGGAAGAGGGCCAAATTTTTCGCGCTGGTACACGGGTAGAGGTGAGAATCAAAACGAGGTTTTGCAATTGCAAATATGGCACATCACAGTTTCTCTTTCCTCATGCATGCAAATGCAACGCGCGTAGACGATGGATGTCAGGGTATTACTCGGCTACACTGTTAAAAAAAGGGTGTTGCCACAACACACTTAGGGGTGTTCGTACGCCTGTTTAGGAATAACACCCCATGGAGTGTAGTGGTAACCGCTCAGGAGTGTTACAGCCAACACCCCTGAAGTGTAGCCAGTACACTCTATAGGGTGTTGACAAAGGCATCAATAGTTCGTGCATGCACCGTAATCTTACGATACAACATAAATTGATCTTAATAATCTATACAACAACAGTTGATGATTTTAATAAAAAGTTGACAACAAATACAAACATACATGTACAACAAAACTATAAACATGTCTTTAGGGCCTGTACGACGATCGAGTGGAGTGTTTCTCTGCATGCTTCGGACACTAAACAAATGAAGGAAACACATGCATATATATCAGGTTCCAATATGAGACATGTCTAACCTTTTTAATTGAATCTTGGGTGCAGCCATCAGTCCGATGACGGTCATGTTCGCTAAGCAGATCGGTGACAATAACAACGTCAATCGTACCGATTGTTATATGACCTTTGTAAGGGCGTTCGCGACAAGGTACTTACCTGCCTTAAGCAGTGGCTCATTATAGTGGGTAGCGCAGCACACAGTAGTAGCCGAATTTTCCTTAGCTAGAGCGTATAAACAGGCATTCCGGTCCGATCGCGAACTGCTGTTCTCGATGAACTTTCTTCAAAGCGCTCAACTCGTCTTACTCAAATGCATCGCTCAACGCTGGAAGGAAACAAATAGCTTACCAAAAAGTCGTGTAACACACCTGTTCATAAATAACAGAACGTGTTTCTAAAGGTCACGCATGCGCAACGAAATATATTTTTAGCATGAACTTACATGTATATTTGTTACAATTGTGGATAATCAACATGTCTCACGATGACAAGAAAGGACACAAATAGCTAGGGTACACTGTAGGTATTCAGTATGTCTAAGATATAGAGTTGTCCAAATGTGAGGAAAGCTATACAGGACTTTTGAGTAGTTCCAAATGCAAAAAGTGCACTTCTCTCAGAGTGTATTTGCTGTCCAACAGTATTTCTGTGTATGTGTGAATGCGTGTGTACATGTATGCATACACATACACACATGAATTATACACATACACACATGTGCATGTGTGTTAATATGTGTGCATTGTGTGTGTGAATTCGTGTGTATGTGTGTATGTGCATGTGTGCCATGTGTGTATGCAGGCCTGTAGCCAGGGGGTTTGTCAATCCCCCTTGTTTGATGCCTAATTGTGAGGCCCCCCCCCCCCCCCCTCTTTCATATTTGGCTAAATGTGACGCCCCCCTCCCCCAACAGTCCTGCAGTCCTATTAATCGACCCCCCCCCCCCTGCCAGACTTCCTGCCTACGAGCCTGCGTACGCATGTGTACATGTGTGCATTGTGTGTGCATGTGTGTGTATGTGTTCATATGTGTAAGTGTTGTTAGCATGGGTCTGTCATGCACATGTGTGCATGTGTGTGCATGTGTGTGTGCTTGTATTGCATGTGTGAATGTCTGCACATGTGTGCATGTGTGCATGGAGCGTGCTTGTGTGTGCATGTGTGTGCATGTGTGTATGTCTGCACGTGTGTATGTCTGCACGTGTGTGCATGTGTGCATTGTGTGTGTGTGTGTTAGCATGTGTATACGTGTGTGTTGTGTATGTGTGTGCACATGTGTGTGCATGAGTGTGTATGTGTCTGTACGTGTGTGTATGTGTTCATATGTTAGCATGAGTCTGTCATGTACGTGGTACATGTGTGTGTGCATGTGTGTGCATGTGTGTGTGTGTGCATGTGTGTGTGCATGTGTGCATGTGTATGTGTGGCATGTGTGTGTACATGTGTGTGACGCACATGTGTGTATGTATGTGTGTGTGGTTATGTGTATTTGTGTGTGAGTACATATGTATGTGTGTACGTGTGTATACATGCATGCGCATGTGTGGTTATGTGTATGTGTGTGCAGCTCGTGTAAAAATTTGTACGTATAAGTGCATCTGTTATGCAAACATGTGCATGCATATGGACATTGTCAAACAATTAATAGTTATTGTATTTATCTCGTATCAGTCATTACACCAAACCAGACATACATTTTGACCGAAATGTCACAAAAATGATATTTAATCCCACAACAACACTGTACCCACAAAAAGGGTTCACTAGTGAAGTACTTTAGCCTACCCTTACAAGTGTTTGACAGCATTCATTCATCCAGCATATTTCTTCACGATAGCTTGATATCAGGATCTGCATGTGGTATATAGACATATGTAGCTGCATGAATGCATGAACACTTTTAGCATACACCCAATGTTCAAGCTGCAACAGGTCTGCTAAATATTTTTTAAAGGACTACCTACATACTTTCTGCTAGATGTCATGCAATATGCTGCTTCCTTGAGCTATATGTGATATTACATGCATACATATAATAAATACTTGTGAGTAATAATGTATATGTTCCCATGCCATTTTACTAGGGTGTGATCTAAATAGAATCCAGGTGAATTTTAATACACAGTCACTGTTACCACACAAGCACTGCCATTGTACTTAACCTTCACTCTCAGCACAAAGTGGCATGCAGGATAATAAACAAGCTTGCATCAATCTTGTCATTTAGCAGCATACTGGGGTACTACAACACGCTAGCGAACTATACACACAGCAGTGCACATACATGAACATTGCACGCAAGCCTTCATAAGCACATCGAGATTACATGCATGTATACGGTAATTACATGTTGAAAAAGCAGCGTGTAGGCCTACTAGTATACCTACTAGATATCCACACGCGCACGCGCCACTCGGGTCACCAACGCACGGGCGATGGCCAGCCTATGGTAGACGTTTTGTACTGGTACGTTGTGTCACATGTGTGCGTGCATACCACTTGAAGTCCAGCTGCCATCATAGTCATATCAGCTACCAAACCACGCCCTCTCCGTCAGAAAGGAATTACTAAACAAGGCTGGGAACTATCCTACTGGGGTGTAATGCGGTATATCAGTGTTATGACAACACACCTTTAAAACGACCTAACACCCCATCCTTGCTGGGGGTTGCTCCTAACACCCTAAGGTAGCCTGCCAACACCCCAAGATGTCAGCTCAACACCCTTGTGTGTTGCCATAACACTCCTTGGGCTGTAACACCCCTCAAACCTAACACCCCTCGGGCCTTTTTTTTTAACAGTGTAGTTGTAGAGAGTGTAGATAAGCGTCAGAGAATTGTCTCCTTAGCACGTGATGGTCACTTCGGAGTTATTGGGACAAATTCCACTATACCATCGAAGTCATACGTAAGATTGTGACATGTAAACATATGATTAAGACTTAGTATAATTATACATGCATTTTTTACCATGCAGGTGAGCTCGTGCGACCGTTGTCAAAGAAACAACAAAAAACTTGACGCTTCAGCTGGAGTGCTACATCCTATTCCTGTAAAAACTCAAATCTGGCACCAAGTGGGAATGGATTTAATTGGTCCTTCCAGAAGCATCACTTGGCAATAAATACATCATCACCTTGGCTGATTATTTCTCAAAGTGGGCAGAAGCCACAGCTCTTCCAGACAAAACTGCAGTCAGTGTCATGTACTCGGTAAGATAACATTAAACTACTATGCATAAACAGCATAATTATCATTCAATGCCTAAAATGTAGGTAACATGCCATTTTGGAGTACCTGAAATTGTCATAACTGATCAAGGTAGAGAGTTTGTTAATGAAATAACAAGACAGCTCTATTTGATTACCAAGACTGACCACAGACTCCCTAGTGCCTACCACCCACAGGTATTTATTTTATGTAATTATTGATGTGGATATCCATTTAAAAATACCACTTCTGTTTCTTAGACTAATGGTCTTACAGAACGTTTTAATCAAACTCTGTCTCTGTGCCTAGCAAAGATGGTGGATGAAGATCAGGAAAACTGGGATGTCAAAATTGAAACAGATCTCATGGGCTACAGGGCATCTTTCCAAGCTTCAACAAAGTATTCTCCATATTCTTTGCTTTTCAAAAGGAGATGCGCCTTCCCATTGACAATGAAATCATGCAAAATGAGGAGTCACACAATCATATGGAGAGTGAGATGAGCATTGTGATTGAAGCCCTATTGCAGACAAGAGAGAAACTTTTTGAAGCCACAGGTTTAAATATATCATTAGCCCAAAGAGAACAGAAGGAATCAAACACAATCCAAATGAGCTGCAAGTTGGCACTACAGTCTTAAAAGAGAATACTCATCAAAAACAGCGTAAAGGTGGTGAAATGGATGACCATTGGCTTGGCCCTTATTCTATTAACTGATGCATTGGAAAAGGTGTGTATGAGTTAAAAAATATGAAAGGAGCTGTCTTAAAGACAAATATTAATGTTAACAGATTGAAAGTTTACAAATATCCAGATGAACACAAAGAATCAAATGAAGATATGGATGCTAAAAGTGAAAAGAATGAAGGAACAGATGCTAGAAGTGAAGAGAATGAAGGAGCAGATGCTAAAAGGGAAGAGAATGGAAGGAAAGGTGGATCAAATAAAGATAATGGAAAGGAAAGTGCCTCAAATGAAGAGAATGGAAAGGAAGGTGCATGCCTCAAATGATAGGAATGAAGGAGCAGATGAAGACTAAGAACACAGAGAGTAATAAAACAGCAACAGAAACATCAGCAAGAGTAACAGTTAAAGCGCCTCATGTTTGTATGGCATTGGATCTATTGCAATCGATCAACTCATCCCGTTTGTTCTAAGCTTTGTGCTGTCCAAAAGTATTGTGTATAGGAGTTATAAATCAGCACGGGCCAATATTCGGTGTATATACGGACCAACAACATGGTGATAACTGATAAACTATGCTACAATGCAATGCGCATGCGCCTGCCTATTATTTAATTAAGTGTATGCTGATTGGGAATAGAGTTACCACATAACTGGCGACGAGGGTATTCTGGTTCAAAAGATGACACTTTTTAGAGCGGTTGGAGAATTTGTGGAAGGGGAGGAAGATTGGGCACAATACGTCGAAAGAATTGGGCACTTTATCAGAGCGCACGCTAGCTAGCTAATGGAGTGAGTGACATGAGTAAGAAGCGCTCGGTTCTTCTAGGGTCTAAAGCGTATCAGACGCTGGCTAGTCTTGTTGCACCAGAGACACCGGGAGCCAAGTTGTACGAGGAACTGGTAAAACTGATGGAAGAGCACTGAAGTCCCAAGCGCCGGTAATAGTACAGCGGTACACTGATGCAGGTTTCATAGCAGGGTCAGGCAACAAGGTGAGTCTGTAACTGTGTACGCAACGCAGCTGAAGGAGCTAGCCCGGAAATGCGAGTTCGGAAACGCCCTTAACGATATGCTGCGAGGTAGACTGGTATGTGGCATTAACGACGAGCGAGTGCAGTCTAAGTCTTAGTTGAGGTAAATTTGACGTTTGAATCAGCCCTTAAGATTTCCCAGGGTTTCGAAGTGGCGGAAAGGTGCGCAAAAGAAATACAGAGTGGACGTTCTCATGCAGGATTGGGTCGAACACCAAAAGCAACTGGTACATGCTGTAACGCCTGTACGACCGCAGAGGAAAATAGGTCCGGGAACGGGAACGCCGAGATGTCATAAGTGTCTCCGGAGGGACCACACCCCTGGTGAGTGTCCGCATGGAAATATACTGTATGTTTTGGGTGTGGAAAAAAAGGTCAATTCGGAGGGCGTGTAAACAAAAAGAAGTGAACGCTGGGGGAGTACATCCGTCGCGGCGAGGAGTACAGGTTGTGCAAGAGGAGTCGGCAGACCTAGAGGAGGAAAGAAACAGTACTAACACACTTCAACAATTGCGTATACAAGGTGTAGCGTCAATAATGAACCCATTCAATTGCAGGTGTATATCGATGGAGTACTGATCACAATGGAGCTAGACACACTGGAGCTGCCGTATCCATTGTTTCAGAATCAACGTTTAGGCGCCTCTAGGTCAGGAAAGGTCTTAGAAAGGTCAGGAATTCTGTTGTGCACTTATTCCGGGGAGTCGTTACAAGTGATTGGGACATGGGAAGAGGAAGAGACAAATAGATAAGCTGTCAGTAATTGTGTTGGAGGGAACAGGACCGTCACTTTTGGGTATAGGTTGGCTACAGCGCTTTAGGATTGATTGGAAGTCTGTGTTGGTTGTATTCTTCATTAGAAAACGTATATTGAAGAGGTATGAAATGGTGTTTAATGAAGGGTTAGGGACATTGCAAGGCTATGAAGCAAAATTAGTTATGAAAGAAAATGCAGTACCTAGATTTTGCAAAGCTCGACAGGTGCCATATGCCATTAAAAAAAAAAATTGAGGAAGACTAGATAAACTAGTTCAAGAGGGTATATTACAACCAGTTGAACTGACTGAATGGGCAGCACCAATAGTGCCTGTGGTTAAGCCTAATGAATCTATTAAAATATGTGGTGACTAATTAATACACATAAAGAGTTATACCAATATACCATGCAGGTTGCCATTTGGGGTGTCATCAGCTCCTAGTATATTTCAGAGGATAATGGAGAGTCTATTTCAGGGGATCCCGAAGGTGATTGTGTATATCGATGAGATTTTAATAACTGGGGGTACTGACAAAGAACATCTGGAGACACTGGAAAAGTCCTTTCTAAGTTAAAAGAAGCTGGTATTCACCTCAAAAGAGATAAATGCTTCTTTTGCAGGAGTCAGTTGTGTATTTGGGTTACAAAATTGATAAAAATGGTAGTATTCATCCTTTGACAGAAAAGGTAGAAGCAGTAAAGAATGCACCAGAGCCTAAGAATATAATGGAGTTAAAATCATATTTGGGTCTCCTGACATATTACTCTCGGTTTCTGCCACGCATGGCAACCATACTGGCATCATTATACAGGCTGCTGCAGTCAAAGATTCTATGGAAATGGACACAGAAGAAGAAAATGTCCTTTGAGAACTCAAAGAATTTGCTATTGTCTTCCAAGGTACTTGTACATTTTGACCCCAATAATGAATTGATCTAGGCATGTGATACTTCATCTTATGGGTTTGGGGCTGTACTGTCCCATAAAATGTCAGATGGTCAGAATGACCCATTGCATTTGCTTCTCGTACACTATCTAGTGCAGAAAAAAACTATCCACAACTTGACAAGGAGGGGCTTGCCTGCATATTTGGGGTAAAGTGGTTTCATTTGTATTTATATGGAAGAAATTTTACACTTGTAAGTGATCACAAACCATTGTTGCATGCAGTTATTTGACCCCCAAAGGGGTATCCCTATGCAGGTGTCAGGGAGAATTCAAAGGTGGATTATGACTCTAGCAGTGTACAAGTATAAGTTGCTTTTCAGGAAAACCGAAGAGCATTGTAATGCGGATGCATTGAGTCGGCTACCAATGGATGGGAAACAAATCGAAGAGGAAGAAGAAACACTTTCAGAATTGGTCCAAGTCTAAAGAACTCTCCTGTAGACTGTTCACAAGGGAAGCATTGGACTAAGAGAGATCCAATCTTGTCTCAAGTGTTGCAGTATGTACTGGCAGAGTAGCCCCAAACATCTGCCCTCAGATGCACCATAGATAAAATATAGAGTCTATATATGATCTCTGGATGCACCACAGACGCTGTTATCATTTAGGCAATGCCGAATGGAGCTATCAACTCATGCTGGTTGTATCCTTTGGGGTAATCGGATGGTTGTTCCAGAAAAGGGAAGAAACTATGTATTGCAGGAGTTGCATGGGGGAATCTCGAATGAAAATTTTGTCTAGGATATTTGTATGGTGGCTGGAATAGATAAATATTTTGAAATGCTGGTTTCCAAATGCCCTCAGTGTCAGGCTACAAGACCTTTACCACCGTTGGCTCCCCTGTTGGATTATATAGATTTTGACACAGACGTAGCTCACAGATCTAATCACACGAAAATCAGAAGCGCATTAAATTGAACAAAAATTATTAACACTATTATTAATAATTAAGTACATAACTGAACTAAGTTCACTATAACAACACTCCCACTTGAACCAGGTTCAGTTGAGATTATCATTGTAAGCCAATACTTGAACATAGACTCTCAAAGCGCACCTATGACAATGGCTTAGTAAGAAAATCAGCTAACATTTTTTCAGATGGACAGTACCTCAGCCTTTTCAACACACTGACGAACAAAGTGGTACTTTACATCAATATGTTTTGATCTCTTAAAGTTGACTGGATTTTTGCTCATTGCAATGGCTGCTTGGTTATCTTCGAATATGGTTAATGGCTCATCAATGTAGAGTCCAAGTTCATTAAGAAGTCTGCACAGCCAGACAGCTTGTTTGGCAGCAGACCACAGGGCAACATATTCAGCTGTTGACTGTGCAACAATACTTTGTTTCTGACTTAACCAACAAATTGGCCCTCCATTCATAATAAAGATGTTTCCAGTTGTAGAGTGTCGATTATCAATATCATTTGCCCAATCAGCATCAGAATATCCCACACAATGAAGTTCCTCTGATGCTGAATACAGTATTCCTAAGTCAAGAGTCCCTTTAAGATAACGCATTATCCGTTTGACAGCTGCGAGATGGGATTCATTTGGACAGCTATTAAATTTTGAAGCTACTCCCACTGCAAAAGAGATATCTGGACGAGTTGCAATTGCTAAATACAAAAGACTTCCAACCATAGATTGATACTCTTTTGGGTCCACTGATTTGCTAAAACCATCGTTCTTTTCCAATAACTCAGTGATTGGAGTTGACACTGGCTTGCAATCTCCCATCCCAAATTTGTTCAGCAGACTCTTTATAAAGTATTTTTGGTGAAGTCGAATAGTATGTTCCCTCTGCTCTACATGAATACCCAGTATGTAATGAAGAGATCCTAAATCTTTCATTTTGAAACGAACTGAGAGAGAGTGCTTTAGTTTAGCCATTTCTTCATCAGTGTTGGTAAGAAGAATAATATCATCCACATAGACAGCTAGCACTGTAATTGAATTATCTTCATTTGACTTGAAAAAGACACATGGGTCAGCCATACTCTGTATAAAGCTACTTGAAATGAGAAAGTCAGTGAGTTCACGGTTCCAACATCGAGGTGCTTGTTTTAACCCATATAGTGAACGCTTGAGTTTACAGACAAGATGATCTTTTCCTGATTGTATGAATCCTTCTGGTTGATTCATATAAATTTCTTCATCAAGGTGACCATTTAGAAAGGCAGTCACTACGTCCATCTGATGTACCTTCATTCCCTTTTTCACAGCAAATGCCAACAATAAACGAATTGAATCAAGACGAACCACAGGAGAGAAAGTTTCTGAGTAGTCAATACCACTTTTCTGTGAAAATCCTCTCACAACAAGCCTTCCTTTGTATCGATCTATGTTACCATTCTCATCTCGTTTTACTTTGAATACCCATTTGCATGAAATTGTTTTTCTTCCCTCTGGTAAAGGAACCAATTCCCACGTATCATTTTCCATTAAGGAATTGTACTCAGTTTGAGCAGCTTCCCACCAATAATCAGAATCTGATGTTTCCATTGCTTCTTGAAGGGTTGTTGGTTCATAAATATCCATCAAAGAGAAAGCAAAATGATGAGCAACATTAGAAAAGTCTCCAAATTCATCTGTGAACCTAATTGGAGGAATTCCAGCAGTTGAACGTGTTGTTTTTCTTAATGGAGCTGACGGAGGTGGTATTGTGACTGGTTGTTCTTCTTGTTCAGATTGGTCCATTTCCTTCTGTTCTGAACCAGGATTGACATCTTCTTGAACTTTCTCAGTTTTATCTATTTTTTCTTCAAATTCATGAGGATCAAAAGAAGACACCTTATCAAATTCATTCTCATTGAAGATGACATCTTTCAGAACAATGCATCGCCTTTTTTCTGAATCCCAAAGTCGATACCCTTACTGGTTGTCTGCATAACCCACGAAACGTAGTTTCCATGCTTTCTTGTCGAATTTCTGACGCTTATCATCAGGAACATGTGCAAAGGCCATGCATCCAAAAACTCTAAGATGTGAGACATCAGCTGCTTCACCAAAACACCGAAAGTATGGTGTCTCTCCTGTTGCTGATGTGATTAATCGATTTCTGATGTAAACGGCTGTATTGATTGCTTCTGCCCAAAATCCTTTACTTAGTTCAGCATGAAACAACATTGCTCTACCTGATTCACACAAGGTTCGATTCATCCTTTCTGCTACTCCATTTTGTTCAGGTGTATCTCTAACTGTCATCTCATGATGAATTCTGTAATGTATTACGTCATGACCGGTTATGGCCTTCCACTTCCCCGCGCTCTTCGAGCACGCCGCCTTTGTTCCTTTGTTGAGCCATGACACTTAACCATGTTAAAGCACGTGTTTCCGCAGTTCATCGAGTGATTGTGTTGTGTATCGTTTGCTGTTTGTGTCCCATATTCTACGTTGTCTCGTCTGCCGGGTCATTGCGCAGGCCGTGTGCGTGCACCGGGTGTTGGACATAACATTGGCGACGAGGTAAACAACTAACTCTTTTACCACACCTATACAGGTTGGAGAAGCAAGATGCAGTCGTCACACGGGAGCGTTGGGCCGTTCGACCGAGAGGCGGAAGAGTGGTCATCGTACTGTGAACGTGTGGAACACTATCTGGCAGCAAACGCCGTTGAAAATCCGGAGCAACGTCGTGCAATACTGCTCTCGGTATGCGGTCCAACAACATACCAACTAATCCGTAGTTTGGTGGCTCCCGGGAAACCCTCCGACAGATCTTTCCCAGAAATAGTACAACTGGTCCAGGAACATTTGACACCGGCTCCGTCGGCCATAATGCAGCGGTTCATGTTCAATGGACGAGTACAGAAAGAAGAGGAAAGCATTGCAGACTTTGTGGCTGCGCTACGTAAATTGGCACAATTGTGTGAGTTTGGCGACACGTTGGAGCAGATGCTGAGGGACCGGATAGTGTGCGGCATAAAGGACAGCAGAGTACAGCGTCGCTTACTGGCTGAGCCCATGCTGACGTTTGCGAAAGCGCTAGAAATCGCACAGGCGTCCGAGCTCGCAGAAAAGAATGCACTGGTCCTGCAAGGTCAAAGACAGACTACGCCGAGCGCTACGCCTCACAGTCCGGCTGAGGTAAACGCAATCGCAGGTCAAGATAGAGCGGCCAAACAGTCACCTCCTAAACGCCAGTTTCCACCGTGTTCGAGTTGCGGCAGGAAGCACGTTTCCTCGAGCTGTCCGTGCGCAGACTGGGTTTGTTTTTCGTGCGGCAAAGTGGGCCACGTGGCAAGAGTTTGTCGCAGCAACACAGGTTCTCACTCAAAGCAGCCTAAACGGTTGCAACGCAAGATGGCTGAGGTACAGGATAAGGCTACTGTGCTTACATTGTCTGCTCCGACAGCACAGCTCAACCCGCCCTTGTTAATTGTGCTATCGGTGGACGGCATTCCATTGGCGATGGAGATAGACACGGGTGCAGCGGTATCTCTCATCAGCGAAACAACATACAGGAGCCATTGGTCTGAGGCATCTAGGCCACCACTGGAGCATACTAGCATCGTGCTGAAGGCGTACTCGGGAGTGGTATTAACGGCGCTGGGTCAGATTACCGTCACAGTATCGCACAAACATCAGTCGCTCAAGCTACGTTTACTGATAATTCAGGGCGATGGCCCGTCGCTTCTGGGTAGGGACTGGCTGTTCAGACTTCATGTTAACCGCGAAAAGTTGGCTATCTTTCATACCCGCTGCTCCTCCGTGGATCTGGAAGGTGTTCTGGCCAAGCATGCAGACTTGTTTAGGGATGAGTTAGGCCTTGTTAAAGGAGCTCCAGTTAAACTCCACGTGGAATCTACCTGCAAGCCCCGCTTCTTTAAGCCACGCCCTGTTCCTTACGCCCTCAGAGGAAAGGTCGAAGCGGAATTAGAGAGACTGTTACAGGCCGGGGTGATTGAACCTGTTCGCTGGGCGGATTGGGCGGCACCAATAGTTCCCGTCATGAAACGAGATGGAAGTGTGCGTATCTGCGGGGATTACAAGATGACAGTTAACCTGGCAGCCACGGTTGAGACATATCCCCTGCCTCGGGTCGAGGACTTGTTGGCTTCCATTGGCAACGGCAGGGTATTCTCCAAGCTCGACCTCGCAAATGCTTACACTCAATTGGAGCTGGCGGAGGAGTCCAAGACCCTGGTTACCATAAACACACACAAAGGACTATTCAGATACAACCGTCTCCCTTTTGGAGTGGCTGCGGCCCCAGCCATATTCCAAAGAACGATGGAAAGCATTCTGAGGGACATTCCCCACGTCTGTGTGTATCTCGACGACGTACTAGTGTCGGGGGAATCGGATTCAGCACATTTGCAGACCTTAGAACTTGTACTTTCCCGCCTGCAGCAAGCTGGGTTTCGATTGAAGTTGGCCAAGTGCGCGTTCATGCTCCCGTCGCTCGAATACCTGGGACACGTTATTTCGGAAAAGGGTGTGCATCCAACAGAGGAGAAAAAGCAGGCCATAGCAAACGCCCCCGCACCGGTTAACGTCACACAACTTCGGTCCTTCCTGGGTATGCTCACGTACTATGGCAAGTTCCTGCCAAATCTAGCCACAACGCTATGTCCCTTGTATGAGCTACTGCAGAAGAACAAGAGTTGGTCGTGGGGAAAACAGCAAGAGTCGGCATTCAGGCAAGCAAAGAAACTTCTGACCTCCGCGGAAGTTCTGGTGCATTTCGATCCTAGCAAGGAACTGCTCCTGGCATGCGATGCCTCACCTTACGGGGTAGCGGCGGTGTTGTCGCACAAGCTGGCTGATGGCTCAGATCGTCCCATTGCCTATGCATCTCGCACGCTCTCCCCGGCTGAGAAGAAGTACGCCCAGATCGAGAAGGAGGGGCTCGCGGTGATTTTTGGGGTTACCAGATTCCACCAATACATTTATGGGAGAGAGTTCACCATTGTCTCGGACCACAAGCCACTGCAGTTCCTGTTAAGCGAAAGCAGAGCTATTTCGCCCATGGCTTCAGCACGAATTCAACGTTGGGCTCTCACGCTTGGGTCCTATCGCTACCACATACAATACAAAGCGGGCAAGTTACAGGCCAATGTGGACGCGCTTAGCCGACTGCCGTTAGAGGAACCAGCCATGGGAGAGGAGCCGACACAAGAGGAATCCGTACTGATGATGGAGGTCCTGGAGAGAGGCTCGTTCCCAGTGTCGAGTGACACCGTCCGCAAACAGACAACCAGAGATCCAGTACTAGCCAGAGTGAAGAACATGGTTGTTCATGGGAACTGGGATGCTGCCGAACGTTCGGAGGATGTACGCCCGTATGCGAGCAGGAAGTGGGAACTAAGCGTGCAAGGGGATTGCGTCCTGTGGGGGAGCCGAGTCGTGATTCCAAAAGCATGTAGGGAAGCGGTACTGGAGATGTTACACGAGGCACACCCAGGCATCGTTCGGATGAAGGCATTAGCCAGGAGCGTGGTATGGTGGCCAGGGATCGATGGTGACCTGGAAAAGAAGGTGAAGTCCTGTCAGCCGTGTCAGGGTAATGCGAAGTCTTCCCCGGTGGCCCCCCTTCACCCGTGGGAGTTCCCAACAAGGCCGTGGTCTCGGCTACATATAGACTTTGCAGGGCCGTTCCTGGGGAAATTGTTCGTAGTATTGGTGGACTCCTACTCGAAGTGGCTGGAGGTGGCGGTGGTCCCTTCCTGTTCGACCTCTGCCACAATTCGTTTCCTCCGCAATGTTTTCGCCACTCACGGGACTCCAGATCAAATTGTCTCGGACAATGGCACGGCATTCTCCAGCGTAGAGTTCAAGTCTTTTCTGGAACGGAACAACATCCGCCATAGCACAAGTGCGCCGTATCACCCATCAAGCAACGGGCTGGCAGAACGATACGTTCAAACGTTTAAGGAGGCTCTCAAGAAATCTCAAGGGGACATCGAGACACGCCTGGCTCGTTTCTTGTTTATGTACCGTCTCACCCCCCAGTCTACTACCGGGCAATGCCCTGCGGAGCTACTTCTGGGTCGGAGGCCCCGTTCCCCCCCTGGACGCCCTGCATCCGGACCTTTCAGAGAAAGTGGTCCGCGAACAGCAACGGCAGAAGACAATTCGCGACCGCCACGCCAGGTTTCGTGAATTACAGCCAGGGGATTTAGTGTACGCCAGGAACTACAATGGGTTGCCAAAGTGGTTGCCTGGGGTCGTGACCAAGTGCACCGGTCCGGTATCGGTCGTAGTAGACCTTGGTGAGGGTAGAGGCGTGTGTCGGCGTCACTTGGATCAGGTCAGAACTCGGTACGAAGCTTCAAGGCGGGGCAGTTGTGAAGAAGGGGAGCTTAGCCTTAACGCAGGCACAGAGAGCGTCCAAGGAGGGGAACAAGCAACAGCCGTCTCACCAGGCAGTACTAGTCGGGAGCCCGCCACGGACGTAGTTCAGGCTCCCGTAGCCTCTTCAACGACTAGCGCCACCTCGGAGGGTACGGGAGAAATGCGAATGCCTGTGAGTGGAGCGTCGCTGGATGCCCATCCCGAGCCCACCCGTCGTTCAACGCGTCGACACACGCCCCCAGACCGCTACGGGCTTTAGCAGGAAGGAGTGTAATGTATTACGTCATGACCGGTTATGGCCTTCCACTTCCCCGCGCTCTTCGAGCACGCCGCCTTTGTTCCTTTGTTGAGCCATGACACTTAACCATGTTAAAGCACGTGTTTCCGCAGTTCATCGAGTGATTGTGTTGTGTATCGTTTGCTGTTTGTGTCCCATATTCTACGTTGTCTCGTCTGTCGGGTCATTGCGCAGGCCGTGTGCGTGCACCGGGTGTTGGACATAACAAATTCCTTTCAATTTAAGGAAGTCTTTAAACTCTTTGCTGATATATTCTCCCCCTCCATCTGTTCGTAAGATTTGTATCTGTGACTCCCACTGATTTGACACTTCTGCTTCAAACTCCTTGAATTTTTCCATTGTTTCACTCTTTTTCCTCAAGAAATAAACTTTAACCCATCTGGAGAAATCATCAATAAAGGTAACAAAGTATTTGCTACCACCAATACTCTCAGGCATTGGACCACAAAGATCTGAATGAATCAGTTGTCCTGGATACTTAGAGTAGATTTTATCCATAAACTTGTTTGATTGACGACACATTTTTGATTCCACACACCCAACACAGAACTTCAACGAATCCTTGTCAGATATTTCTACACCATGCAATTGATTCCTTTTAATTGCTTGACGAAGTTGATATTCATTTACATGACCCAATCGCTGATGCCACAGATTTAAATCAGTTTGAACTTTAGCATTTGAAACTAAAGTTTCTTCAACAGTTCCTGCTTGTTCTTTTGGTATCATAACCTGTCCATCCAAGAAAAAGAGCCGACCTTTTCTTTGTCCCTGACCACATATTTTACCCTTGTGATCAAGTATAGTAAACCTTTTCCCTAGAAATCAAACTTCTTTTCCTTTTTCTAGCAGTGTTGAGACAGAAAGGAGACTGCAGGTCAAGTCAGGTACATAAAGAACATCTTTTACAATGAACTCATCTACCCCCTTTTCTAAGTGTGTTTGTATTACAATATCTCCATAGCCAAGTGCTTCAATTGAGTCACCATTAGCCGTTCCAACCTTTTGAACTGTACGGAATATAGTATAGTTGACAAACCAGCTTTTCTCAAATGTCATATGCCTGCTAGCTCCGGAGTCAATGATCCAAACCGATTTCTCAAGTCCTTTTACCAACAATCCTACAACAAACATCTTTCCTGCCTGACTGGATTCAGAGTCACCACTGTCATCATCTTCAACTATCCTGGCTTCTTCAGTCTTGCTCATTTGTCTTCTACCACGTCCTGCTAAGCCACCACGAACTTGGCCTCTGCCTTTTCCTTTACCTCGAGAAGTGCTAAAACTACTTCGTCCATTTCCATAACTGTCTTCTTGCTTTGGCTTCCTACATTCAAATGATTTATGACCTTTCTCTCCACAATTAAAACATTCACCACGGAAGGTACCATGAAAGGCCAAGTCGTCGTCACAATCACCTTCACCTAGATGTTGACGTTTGAGTTCTTCACTTAGAAGAGCTTGCTGAACAAAGCTGAGTGTTAGATCATCCCCACGTGCCATCAATGCTGTCTGAAGTCCATCCCAAGACTTTGGAAGACTGAGTAGCAAAATCATAACCTTTTGCTCTTCTGTGACACCTTGCTCTATGGCTGACAACTTGTCACAAATCTCTTTGAATCTCTTTAAGTGATCATTGACTGAATGTCCTTGATTAAGTCGAAAGGTCAGGAATTCACGCATCAACAGCATTTTGCTTGTAAGACCATTCCGCTCAAAACGATCCTTCAATGCTTTCCAAATCTCCCGGGGAGTTTTACAATCTGTAACAAGATGCAACAACGACTGGCTGATAGCCATCACCAAAACCGCCATAGCCTGGTCACTTTGTTCAGCATACCTCGCACGTTGATCCGCAGACGCGTCCGCTGGTAACGTTGCTGAATCCCCATCAACAAAGGCCCACAACTTCTTTGCCTTCAACACTGTCGAGGTTTGAAATTTCCAAGTCGACCAGTTTTCTTCGGTCAGTTTGTCAATTGACCACTTGCTCGACCACTTGTCCTCCATTTGCGCACAATCGACCCTTTTTCGGCAAAAACACTACCAATTGTTTTAATAGGTCAGTCTCAATAACGCTGGGCCCATAACCTGTTGGATTATATAGATTTTGACACAGACGTAGCTCACAGATCTAATCACACGAAAATCAGAAGCGCATTAAATTGAACAAAAATTATTAACACTATTATTAATAATTAAGTTCATAACTGAACTAAGTTCACTATAACAACATCCCCTACAGCCTTGGAGTTGGCCTACCAGACCGGGGGCAAGATTACACATTGATTATGCAGGCCCTGTGGAAGGACAGATGTAGCAGGTGGTAATTGACGCTCATTCGAAGTGGAGGTTGGAAAAGATGCAACTGCGGAGGCAACCGTTCAGCGAATATTTGCGAGGTTTGGAATACCAGAGACAGTGATGACAGATAATGGGCCGTGTTTTTCAAGCAGAGAGTTTCATGACTTCCTAAACAATAATTGTGTGGTACACATTAGTCAGCACCATATCATCCATCTTTTAATGGAATGGCGGAGCGGGCTGTGCAAACTGTGAAGCACATTCAGAGTAAAGAAGATGACATCTGGAACGCTCAGAGATAAGTTGGCACGATTCTTATTTCAGTACAGAATTACCCCCCCAGACAACCACTGGTGTATCTCCTGCTGAACTGTAGAAGGCTCCGATCCCGCTTAGATGCATTGCATACAAACTTAGCTGAAAGAGTTGAACAGGGACAAAAGGCAGCACATGATACCAAGGCTGGTGAAAGGAGTTTTCAAGAACAGGATAGTGTGTATGTTAAGTATTATGAGCGGGGGGACGGATGGAAATGGTTGTCCGGGAAAATCGTAAAATGCAAGGGGCCATTATCATTTGATGTGTGGTTAGAAGATGGGAAGGTTTGCAGAAGACACCAAGATCAGATACGAAAGCGAGCAGACGAGGCTTATGATACTTGGACTGGAGACAGATCATCAACTGATGTGGCCACAGAAGATCAAGAGCAGAATGGTGACAGAGCACAAGATGAGCAAGAAGCCTTGAATGAAGATGTCAATAATCTGGGGGTGGGTGACAGGCCTGAGATCGAGAAAAAAATAGATCAAGAAAATCAAAGACGATATCCCAGCAGGGACAGACGGTAGACCGAGCGCTACCAAGCCGGGTTTTCGTGATAACTGATAAACTATGCTGCAATGCAATGCGCATGCGCATGCCTATTATTTAAGTGTATACTGATTGGGAATCGGGATGATTCTTTGAGTGTTCGAGTTACCACAGTCCCTAATTCTACGAAGGGGTCCCCAATTCTCCGGTGATTTAGGGACGGGGATCCCCAATTCTCCGTAGTTTTGGGGCCGGGGATCTCCAATTCTTCGGAGATTTGGGGACGGGGTCCCTAATTCTATGGGTCCCTAACTGTACGTGACACCGGTTTTGGGGCGCGTATCAGCACTGCCGGGCCCACATTGCGCATGCATAGTATAATATGTTTCAAAAAGAGCACTATTTTCTGGAGTCGGGGTGTAACAGATAGTGCTTGCATCTTATGAGCCAGCTGAATCGCTGGAATTAATCTCCACACCTTAATTTACCATTATAATAGCTTGCAAAACGTACCGTGAACTCTTCAATGTCCAGCTGATTCTCTGCAAGTCCATTTCTTTCTCCCATAATGACACCATGTAAGGTAAGCAGCAGGTCTTTTATCTTGAAGTGCTTTTCAGTGCTCCCACTTCTGAAGTCACTATAGAGTTGAAGGCATGAACCAGAGATATCCAAATCTTTTGGAGGACCCTGTTGTTTCAAAAATGTAAACAGGCACTAACAGCTTTTTGGCAAGTGTTTTCACATGATAAATGCAGGGGAGGAAGATTTGTTCTGAGAACAACAGGTTTGTGTTCACGTATGTACGAAGATTCTGAAGAGGTGAATGTGTGCATGCTCACCTCTTCCTTGTTTGGCCTTTTCAAAACCTTGACTGATGCACGAACGTAAGTATAGTAGCCTCAATCTATAGGTATAAACCAAGCCACGATCACAAAATGGCCATCAGAAATACTATTCGTCTTCTTGGTTCAAAAACATCACTGACACACAATTCTTTAATATAAACTAATCAAATTGAAGTAATATCTGGAATGAAGACACTTCAAGCCTGGATTACTACATTAATTCGGAGGGTGTTTTAAGATAAATAATAATATTAAACGTGTAGGACTAAAAAGAAGACATATATGCATTTAAATATTCAAACCAATTAGATGCAAAGTGATGCTGATGTTTTATACTGTATTTTGTAACCACTCTAATGTGCATGCACAATGAATCCCATAACAGAGTCATTTACCGCGTAAGTCTACCCGATCCCCATTTGTTCACATAAGGTAAGGATTTTCTGACGGCAAGAATCAGAAGCCTCTTGGAATAGGTGCCCTTGCCAAAGGTCACTAGTGGACTGTTCGATGCAAAGGTCAATTTGAAATGTAATTTCATAATTCAGGAATTGCACGCATGTGCAACTATGCATGCATGTTTGGTATTACCACACATTGTGTGCGATTGTGCGCCATATAGCGATGTGGTGCACTGGCTACGTTTAACCACTATCCGAGGTCTATTTGGATGATCGATCATCTCCGATACTGGGAAAACGCCACTGATGCATGAAAATAATTAAAGTCAGTATGCCCGCAACTAGTTATTGCTAATGTCAATATCATGTGGATTTAACATATGAATCCACGAATCCACTCAGAACATTGCTTTGACGTCAGCATAGCACATATAGTATGGGAACCAGATCGCTCGAATGCTAGTCATATGATCCTCAAATTAGAGCGCATGCATACCGCGCTATTTGGGCTACTGCATGCATGAATTGGATACTGTACGTACAGTGTACGTATAAATGTTCAATTCATATAATCCAGCTTCTATGCTAAGTATGTATGGCTGGATACACTCGACAGCACAAAAGGTCTTAGTACCTCAGTAATTAACATAAATGCTTCGGTACAGTACATCGCAGCAAGGTTCATAAGGGGGGCGGTGGCGTGCTGCAGTAGTACGCGTACACGGAGTAGGTGGCAGGAGTCCGGGCGTACTGGTGGGCGACTTGGAATGGACCGAGCGTTGTCGTCCTCTGGTAGTCGAAAGAACCGTCTCCCCAACTCACGTACCACCTGCAATATCATATATATATAGCATGCGGGGACAAAATTGAATGCGGGAATGTTATATCTGAATGCATGGTTCGTTTGTATGCACTTAAACTTACAGAAGACCCCCATCCGGCTGTGCCGTACAGGTTCCGTAGTCAACAATGACAGCTGCATTGCCTCTGTAACCAGAATACCCTTCGATAACGGAACCAGTGGGGCTAGGACTGACAATGACGGGGCAGCAACCCGATGCCCAGGCTGCAACAAAACGGATAGCGATTTGAAATACGAATCATGGGAATGGATTGGGTGGGGAATTGGTGCTGGGCGTACGCTGGTTGCCCCAGCATGGCGCTTAACGCATACCTAGATTGGTAAGATTCCTCATCTCTTGAAAACCGTACATTGCCGCCCGATAGTCGCACGTGGGTTCAGCATATGACGAGGTCACAAAGGCGATCGCGAGAGAAACTGTTAGCAGCTTCATATTCATCGTTATCTGTTGAATGTGCAATAGCTCCACTCAGATCGTAATATATACATAGGTATCAGTACGGCGGTTTTATATACACCATTCCTCTTTGCGAGCAATTAGATTAAGGAAGTCCAGCAACAACATGCATGAATCTGTGAGCATGGATGTGCACCGGATACCATGCAGATGAAGCAATACTGAGCCCCCAAGAGTGAGGCGTTTCTCATCAACACATGACATCAGAGCGTAATCATGACAGAGTCATACAATAATACCGTGCATGGCGTTGTGGGTGTTGAGCGATGATATAGGTGGCACACTATTGAATTTTGGCACACTGCCAGCTTGGTCGATATCTATGGCCTTTCTCATGTATATCCCAGAACTTGAATCTCGAAACGTCTAAAAGACTCTATATTTGTGCATGCAGTCCCAGTTTGGCAATCTATATAGACGTCGGATTCAACTATATACAATGCCTGTAGTATAGAGTCACCAGACATCCACTTAGTTATACGGCTGCTAAAGATTCGCATTTCTGAAATTATTCATGCAAGTACCTATTGGCATGGAGTCAATCGAGTATCGTGACTCCAGCTGATAAAATGTGTATTCAATATCCATGAATTTGTATGGTCTAAAAAAACAAAATGCATATACGTAGACCACGAAATGATAAGCGCGTTGCACCTAAAGCATATAATAAAAATTTCCAGTATAAATGCAATACAATCGTAACGCTTAATTAAGTGGGCTGAAATGTATGAAAATGCGGTGTCGTGACAGCTGAAAGATAGTCCGATTCTCGGTGCGTATATGTATCAGTTGAGGTCATGTCACACTTCTATAGGAGATCATAAAGATTTGAAATCGTGAAAAACAACATCCTGTTTCGCTGCAACGATCCATTTTACAAGCCCCAAACTCCATGCAGGATCAATAGAGAGTATATGCCGATAGGCGCAGTATGAAACAAAAAACCTTCTCTTAGATAAATATGCCTTCGTATTTCACAAAAACAAAACAAACACACACACACACACACACACACACACACCACACACACACACACACACACACACACACACACACACACACACACACACACACACACACACACACACACACACACACACACACACACACACACACACACACACACACACCACACACACACACACACACACACACACACACACACACACACACACACACACACACACACACACACACACTACGCACACACAATAACACAACTTTTTTGCGAGGGGCTGATACTTTTGCATATCATGCCATAAGCTAAGCGCTGTTGCCAAATGCATGCGCAATCAATTCTGCACATGTACCGTACAAGGCATGGTCGTGATATGGCAGCCGGGTTGTGCAAGGAATATTTTCAGACAAACTCCCTGGGCCATTTCTTCATGTCGGATAAGAAAAAAAAGGCAAGGTTCAATGCATGCATACAAACATATTCTATTAATGCGATTAAAAGTAAGGCGTGTGCCAACATTGAGCGCGAAAGCTAACTTTCCCTATAACTCAGGCCAACTTGATGCCTTACGATAAAGAATATTTAGGCGCACCCATGCAGGCCTATTCTTCTGCAAACGGACTATACCAACAAGTTCCCTGCAGCTAGAATATCGTGCAAATTTAAATTAAAGCCGCATCGGGGTATGACTCCTTTTTAAAAATTATTTTAAAAATTATTTTAAAAAATTTATATTTAAAGTAAACGGCATCCGCGTACTTTATGGTGAAATAGCCATGCACGCGCATGGATTAAATTTTAATTTGGTGGTGTTTAGATTCAGCTGCTATCAACCCCAGCATATCCGCTGTCTCCCCGGAGCAGGTCCTTGGCGGTGCTCTTGATGTGACCCATCTAGAGTCGCCAACTTTGCCTCCCACAGTACTAGTCGCTGGATGGAACAAGGCAGCGTGCAACTTGCTGTATAATGAATAAATGGTAATTACTGCACGTGCAGCTAAGCTCGATTGACGAGTGGCAGGACGCGTATGTATAGGGTACAATACAAACGTGTCTATTTGATGATAAAACGTTGTACATGTATACATGTATTTTATTTATACAGTAAAAACGTTAAATGTTAAATTTTGCGTACATGTTAGCACTGTAGCATGACGAGATGCCACGCATGCGCTTCTGTAAGACTTCAGTTGATAGCGCACCTCAAAGCGCCAGACTAGACAATAAAATGGATGTGAGGGTTTTCTCCACATTCCAGTACCCGTACAAGCGTTCAATGATATGGCTGGCTGACAGTCCAAACAAATAAATAACAACACGCTATGTACATGCTTGTATAGGTCTTCGAAACTTCCAACTAGTATATATAACAAGCATACACCCTGAGCTTGTCATTGTATAGCTTTTAAGCAAACTGGTCTCTCCGCAGTTGAAACATGACAACACTCACTGCCGTGTTAACTCTCGCTATTACATGTACGTGTGCCTTGCTGAGCGGGACTCACGCCGACTCTTGCGACTACCAAGGGGCGCAGAAGGCCTACGAAGAACTGTTGAGCATCATATCACCTGGTACGTACGATACCTGCCGATACTGCAGAAAACCATGCATGCGGAATGACCTTTTTTATCCCATGATTTAATCGCAACTGTGTTACCATCTCTAGGGAACTTGACATACTCTATAGGCAGCGTTGAGTACGTTAGCGAGCGATGTGATGCTAATTAAATTACAGACTGCCAGAAACGTAGTTCTACCATGATAAGAGTATTTGTTTCAATACGCGTTGAAACCTACAGGTCGGATATTGCCATACTTTGCAATAAGATGGCAGTCACTTTGTTCATGAATCCAATTATTAAGCCACCCGATAAAAAAGGTCTACAACTATATGCATGAAATTATTCCCCTCCCTCTTCCCCCCCCCCCCCCCCCCCCCCCCCCCCCAAAAAAAAAAGGACCTAGCTAGTATTGAATTGAAAATAATGAATGTGTAACAATATGCAGGTGGACAAAAAGGATGCTGTCCTAAGATCGTGCCGCAGGGAGGTATTACAGGTTCCTTGATCACGAGGGATACCGGTTACCGTGGCGACGTTGCCATCATTGTCGACTGGGGCACGTGTACTGCCCAGCCAGCTGGAGGCTTCCTGTAAGCTAAAAGGCGCACGGCTGTATGATGTAGTATTATCTCAACAGGCTATAAACTGTTCACTGCGTTAATCCTCTTTCTTTCTTTACATTTTTGCTCCGGCAGATGGTACGTGAGTTGGGGGGATGGCACCTACAGTTCTCAAAAGACGGCAACCCTGGGTCCGTTCCAGGCCACTCACCAGTACTCCTCGTACCAGAGGAGTTATCCAGTTTACGCGTACTACTGCAGTACTCCTCCCTTCCCAGCACAGCGGTGTTGTGACGTCATCTATGGCACCATAAATGCAGCTAATTAAAACATGTAGTTCGCACTCCGGTATTGTGCAAAAATCAATGCACTGTTTATTAAAAACATACTAGACAGAACAAATTGAAATGAGGGAGGGAAGTGCATTGACGTATGCATGTATAATGCGTTCAGTACTGGTGTACATGTATACTGTACTAGCATCGTTAAGCGTCGTGTTCTGCTGATTGGTCGATGCAGCATTAACCTTTATAATACGCTGCTGAATGGTTTTTCTTTGCGGATAATTTGCTGGTTCAATGAGGAATATTTTTCGTGTCTAAATATTAGCAGGGCATGCCTCAGTTACATCGTTCAGGTTGAGGAAAAAGCATGCTCCAATCGCATGCTTGCATAAATACTGCCGCATCAATTAGTGTCCATGAATAAAGTGTCTCGCATTACATAATGCTACACATTTTGGAGACTGGGTGTGAATTATTTGGCACGTGCATATATTGTTTGTGAAAGTCTAACAGAAACACTGATGCTTCATGGTCGGACTTCTGACGACGCTCCAGTTCTTTCATAGCATTAGACTCTTTTATTCGGAACAATGGAAGGTCAAGCCTTCGGCGACTTGGATTGCTGGCATTGAGAAGTGGTGCCGCTTCAGTAATTGTTGGGATTTCATGGCATGGAACTACGCACACGCCAATCGAGCCATCCTTTTTCTGACTGTATAAACCCACAACCAGGATACCACCCGCTGTTCGTATTGTGTCTTCACTTAGGGTTCTGACAAAAGAAGGATACTTTAGACCTACTTTTGTATAATTATAATATTGCATGCATGTTACCTACACTTTCAATTCGTCACTGAAATTTTGACTGTTCCCTTCCAGTTTCTTTTCTGCTAGGTGGAATCTTTTTGGACTAATGCGAGCATTGACTCTAGGTAGGATGTCCAAACTGATGTACAGTGAGCCTGCAGAAGCATGAGATGAAATTGATACTAGATATGGCCATGGTGTCTAATGAATACCATTGCAAGGAATGCTATTTCCCACCATGGTGACCTCAAGTGTGGACTGATCCTTGATATAGCCAACACTGGTTCTCACCATCCCGAGGCCACAAGAAGACGATGCCTCTACTTGCTGTCTGGCTAGGTCAGCACAGAGATCTTGGACCAAATGGTGTGTCGGTCGACTCATGCACTGCAGTTCATTAAGAACCACCTGCATGTATACGATCAGAGTTTTGGTCACGCATCAGCACTGAAACCCACATTGTGCATTGCATCTATGCATAGCATAATATGTTCCAAATAGAGTACTATTTTCTGGAGCCGGGGTGTAACAGATAGTGCTTGCATCCAATGTGCTGAATCATTTGATTTAATCTTAACACCTGCATTTGCCTTTACAATAGCTAGCAAAATGTACCTTGTACTCTTCAATTTCCAGCTGATTCTCATTTCTTTCTCCCACGATGACATCATGTAAGGTCAGCAGCAGGTCTTTTATCTTCAAGTTCTCTTCACTGCTGCCACTTCTGAAGTCACTAGAGTTGAAGGCATGAACCACAGATGTCCAAGTCTTTTGGAGGACCCTGTGGTTGCAAAAATGCAGACAGGCACTAATAGCCTTTTTATTCTAAAAAGACAATGTTTTTCACATAATAAATGCCGGGTCAGGAAGATTTGTTCTCAGAAAAGCCAGGTTTGTGTTCATGTATGTACAGAGATTCTGAAGAGATATAAGATACACAATCCAATAATGCGGCAATTAAAAGAGCTATTTTTTCAATTAAAATATGTAACTGCACCATTATTACTGAGTGCTTTCTTCACTCTCATACATGTTAGCATGCACATGGAGTGTGCACATGGAGTGTGCTCACCTCTTCAGTGTTTGGTTTTCTCAAATCCTTGATGAATGTAAGTATAGTAGCCTCAAACTATAGTTAAACAAAGACACAATCACAAATGGGCATCAGAAATGCTATTCTTGTTTACAAACATCACACATGCTTCTGGGTATTTATAGACTAATTCAATTGAAACAATATCTGGAATGCAGACTTAGAGGCTTGAATTAGTACATCCGGAGGGTGTTTTAAAAACAAAACGTTTAGGATAAAAAAAGACATATATGCATCTTAAAATTCAAACCAAATACATGCAAAGTGATGCTGATGCTTTACACTGTATTTTGTGACCTTCCTAATGTGCATGCACAATGAATCCCATAACAGAGTCATTTACAATTTCAGTCTACCTGATGCCCCATTTGTTCACATAAGGTAAGGATTTTCTGGCGGCAAGAATCAGAAGCCTCTTGGAATAGGCTTTGTATGGTGCCTTTCGTTTGTTGCAAAAGGTCACTAGTAGACTGGTCAATACAAGGGTCATTTTCAAGTGTAAACAGCTTTTTTTCAGAGCTATTTGACAAAGGTGCTGGTTTGAGTTCTTCTTGGATATGGTGGATGTTGCTTATTATAATGCAGAGTTGCTTTGTGACGTTGAACTGAGTGGCATTGGTGCAACGATTATACTGTGGCCAGATGGAGCAGAGTTTGTCAACATAACTGATCGCCTCTTTTGTAATAGACTTATGATTGAAGAGGGGAATAAATACCAAAAGATAATTAAATGGACACACACACACACACACACACACACACACACACACACACACACACACACACACACACACACACACACACACACACACACACACACACACACACACACACACACACACACACACACACACACACACACACACACACACACACACACATCCAGTTCATTTTGATCTTACTTGTGTAAGGGTGATACATAAATCTGCTGCTCCTTCAGATGGTGGCCAATGCAATTTGTCCCAAAAAGATTTCATCTCAAAAAGGCATGTTAATGCGTCCAATGAAGAGAATGAATATTTAACTCCCTCTGTGACACTTGATGAAAACTTAGTGGAAACATTTGGAATGATGAATTGCAAAACCACAGCAATATCTATATTACTCACCTCATCAAGTTTCACAGCTTTGGCAATTGCACTGTTGCAATTGCTGCAGTTATTTTTAAGCCAAACTGGAACAATCTCTTTAAACCACGACTGATACTTAGTAACTTGAAGCTGATCACAAAATCTATTGTGTCATGGATGTCTGAAATTTTAAACACAAACGAAAGGCCTGTACCTTGGATCTGTAATATTCAATATGTACACATCATTGATGTTTTTGAGCAAAAAATAGATGTCCATCAGAGCACATGCAAGTTGCTCATCTTGGGCAACATTTCTGCTGCACAACTGCCTTGTGTGTGTTGACACCTTTGAGTTGGAAATTCAGCCAAAAGGTGTTTAAAGATAGAAGCAATCTTTTATTTCAGTTTCGAATGTAATTAACATACAAGCGTACCAAACCGTCCATTGCAGAAATGAAGGTGCTGAAGTAGTCCACACGGATGCTGTATCCAAGAGCAATGTAATGTATCTTATTAGCACACTTTAGGTTGCCTTGTCTACACTCACTGCTTTTGAACGGCAGGTCCAATTTTCGACTCGACCACACCACACAGTGTCACACACTGTAGCACCGTGTCTCTAAGTAAGATGTCATCACCCTAGTTGAATGTACTATTGATAAGTATTATCGTTTACGAGCATTCATTAAAAAAATCCCTTTATCATCTGTAAAACTGTGAAGCATACCTGATCCTCTACAGAATAGTAGAACCACCTTTTGAATGATTCCTGTATGGAGCAGAGTAAGTGAAATATGATATGTGCAAATTTATGAATATCAAGTAAGTCACCTTAATGAAAACAATTGTTGCATTCTGTATGGATTTTTCATTGTTTGGAAGTCTATTCGCAAAGTCATCAAGTGGGTATAGCTTCTTCAATAGTCTGTAATGGGCTATACTCATTACTATGCATTTCAGAATGGATGCACCCATATTTCCACTTACAAGATGTGATCTTCCAGAACTTTAACTCCTGAATCATTTGCAAGATCAATTACGCAGAGGTGGTCACAAAGGGTCTTCCGCAACTCATCCAGTAGAGTTTGAAATTGACTTAAAATTTCCTTGTCCCATCCTGACTGCCATTCATTATTGGTGGTTTCGTCTGAAGCTACTATTTTCTCTTTGCAGAAAAGGTTGTATTCGGCAATTAGTAAATCCACCAGGGGAATAAACACACTCGGCGCAAATGGGCAAGTTTTGTTGTAGTTGAGGAGGACTGCTAAGCGCCTGAGCACAACAATTATGTAATAAATAGAACAAATGAATCAAATATAAAATCTAAAACAAGCATTTGTAAGAAACTCTGTTAAGATTAAACAAATTAAACTTTGATACAACTGTCTAGAATAACACTTTGTGCCAATTAGTATAATTACACTTACATCGAATATTCTTGAAGCTTGCTGAGCCCACTGTAGCAAGCATGCAGATGAAGAAGTCTCTCTCCATCATTACTCAGAAGAGAAGGAAACCCTTCTTGACTAAGCATAAGTGCCTTTATAGAGAAATGGAGTAAAATAAACAGGTTTTGACAGTGCCCAGTATGCTAACCTGTTCACTCTCTTTCATCACAAGAGCCTTGTAGAGTGTCATGTGGTGCTCGTTTATTAGCTCTTTTGAGCTTTGCTCGCTCTAAGAAATGAGAAAATGTCCCATGGCAAGAAGAAACAAAAACTAAATAATGTGCGGGATTTTGACAACTTTCACCATTTGCAGGTTTGACTACTGTTACATCTGAGCACCATAAAAGTACACACTCCTTTGTACACAGTTAAAAATACCCTTCTCTACAGTAAGGTGTACATTTGAATTTGTAATGCTTGCACAGACAGAGCATGTACTATGTAATAAAGTACACATTAATAAATGTGCAGTTAATCACAATAACATTTGAAGCATTACTGTGCAACAACTTAAATCCTAACCTTTCCACTAACAGAGAGGTGAATTTTAATGCTTCCACATTTGCGCCCAGGTGTGGTTTCGTTTAAACCTAAGGACATCTCATCCCCTTGCAGGTACACAGTTTTTGCATTGCAATAGGTCCATCCAATTAGAACGTCACTTGAGTTCAATTTAACATGATGGCCAAGGTATCTGTTGATTTCAGTATGCACACATAGGATAATGTAAATGCGTGGAAATCACAGAACATGATTGCAGAGCATTACACACTGACATGTATGGTACACCCCTTCGGGTTCAATAAAGCAAATATTGAACACATTCCTTATTTATAGGCAAAATTGCGAATTAATAATCAGGCAGCAGGTCTAAGTCTATTGATGTCATCATTGATTTACAAAGCTGCATTGTTTAATTTCAAACCTAATAATATAGCATTGGGATAACAGCTGCATTGAAACATATTTACATACTGATGTGCACACAAAACAATGTTGCGCAAAACTACAATTACAGTTTCAATGCATCTTGCTCATCACACACTTTAATAAACCATATACTAGAGAACCTTGTAGTGCTTACCTGGCAAACCCCTTAGCATCATTCACCTGAGGCATACATGTGATTGGTTCCTTGCTGTTCCACATTTCAATAACTAGCGTGCTTTCTTCACGATCTTGAAGTGGTCTGTAGGTATTGGATGCATATATGCAACTGTAAAAATGCTGAATAAGCTGCAAGTTATATGAGCCAGTGAGTATAACAGAATCCATTCTTCACTAATCTGCTTACATATCAAACTGCTCATTCCATGAGGGCTCCAGTGTTGATAATTGGGTTCTAGACCTAAAAATTACTCCTATGGTACCCTCTTCCTGTTCTTCTCTCAAAAGACCACGCTTAGTAACCCTGTCACCAATGCTCTTGGTTGGTACGATGCCGAGGAGCAAGTAAAGATTGCTCTGACCTGAGTGCATGGAGATCTCATTTGCCTGTGTGTCTACCACATACATTCACACTACCTACCAGCAGTGTTCTTGGAAGCCATGCGTAGTGCTTTGATCACTCGGCATGATAACATCAAACTGTGGGTCTTGAGTGCAAGACATAAGAGGGTGTAATATGTGTTTCATTATCATGTATGCAACTCACAACCCCTTGTCTTGAAAGTGAAGATTGCCAAACTGTTTTCTTATTTTTCTCAGAGATGCCAAAGGTCTATATGGCAACACAGCTGTACTAAACACAATGTATCAAAATTACTTTTTCATAATACTCACAGTACTGATATATTCTTCAAATCCCTCTTGGTGAGGTCTTAGTGCAGCAGTAGAAACAACTGTGTCCACAGCTATCCTATGAGCTTTTTCAATCTGAATGCAGATGAGTGTTCACTGGCATATAAAGCAAATTAATTCAGTACTATATATACTCCGCCTCTTCCACTCCACCCCATAAACCTCAATCAATTAAGAACGCTGACATGTAGTCATTGAAGAATGCTTTCATGCAGGTGGCAACCTATGTGGGCATGTGCATGCATTGCAATAACCACACACAATGATTCATGCTGCACAGAGAAATAGATCTAACAAGAAGTAGTTATGGGGCATGAGATGAGACTTATAAAAGGGGACCTGATGTACTAACCCTATATGAATTCAGAGAGGACTGGCCTATATAGAGGGAGAAAAGCAATATACTAAAGGTGAGTCCTGAGAGAGCAATAAAACGTGAGCGCTGCATGTTAGATGTACATAGTGCTTTTCAACTTTATAAGAGTCACCAACACGATTAGATGGCTGAGGCCGAAAAGGCGCGTGTTATAATTAACTGGATTAAGTCATTGCAACTATGCTGCGTTGCCATGCTGAACGTGGCCGTATGGCCCTCTGAAATTAGCACTACATAAGTTAACTGACGTAGCGCTTGCAGGCAACACAAACCATGCACGCAACATTGTAACTGTGATTAATTGTTCTCGTCAAATCCCAGTACAAGATCAATGCATCAATACAGCAACACAGGTGGGCGTTAGATAGGATGGCATGCAATGTAAACTGTACGCCTGCTGCACGGAAAACCTCCCCGAATGATCATACCTGAGTATGATTGAGCCAGAACTGATTGTGGTATATCTCTGGCGCGCTGCGTACGAGCTCCTCATCGCTGCCTCGTGCTCCATTATCCTTGTTACTAGCACTCACGCTTGGACTACACATCGTCTCTGTCGATGGACCCTTTGAATCGAGTAGGCCTAGCTTTGTACCCGTGAATCTCTCAAAACTCGTCCCGCGCGAATCCACACCATATAAGCAACCTGATTACTTGCAAGTTGGCTATGTATGGTATATGTTTGCCTAGCAACAGTGGCCGACTCTCACAGTCGCACCCCATGGGGCCGAAGCATTTATGGAACTGTGTACCGTAATGAATTCACATAACAGCTCATTTGATCATTATTACTTGCGCAGTACATAATATGCGCAGTACATATTCATGCTGTACCACAGAACTGCAGCTAGTAGTTCTCCCCCTCCCCCCTCCCCCCCCCCCCCCCCCCCCCCCCCCCCTCCTTATGCGCGAAAGCTTCTAGTCTCACGACAGCCATAAATTACAACGATGAGTCAAAAACGACGTCGCAACCACTCGCAGGGTGCAGACACTCCAATTACGCTTCCTGAGCTCGTTGCGTGTCGACAAAAAAAAAAGTTAGGTTCTGAAATTGTCCATCCACATGCGATCCTTATAGGAGTCTGGTGGACTTATATTGCACTGCGCGTGAAGCAGAGGCGAGTACATGTATAGGCTCGGTCCGGTGAAAGGGCGCACGTGCATGCAAGTTGTGTACTCCAGTTACGTGTAATATATTCGTCCGTATGATGTTCATGTGATGTTGTCGTTGGAGCTACAGGTTAGCAAACCATACATAGCAGGGTAAGCCATTAACATGCAGCTTAATGTAGACAGACGCGTCGAATCAATTCGTGATTTCTTATCACTTACATTCTGGTACAAAATGTGTACCAGAATGTAAGTGATAAATAAATTGGAAATCAAGAATTGTTGCTGTGCCGGTGTCACAGCATATTTATTCCCCCAAATATTTCATCCTGGGGGTTAATTTATGCTAGTATTTTTCGTCCGGTTGGAGTATATTTTAACCTACTCTGGGATACTTTATCCGCCTTGGCACGTGTTGTTCGTTCGGTTTGAAAATGTGTGCTTCACATATCGACGAGCAATGGTATAGCGTATTGGTTGAGTACCTCACTTCTGGCAGAGATGGCGACCCTCGGGCTTCACGTATGTGTCCTGCTGGAGCTACAGCAAACGAGAAACGGGGAATACGGCAGCAAGCTGCTATGTTTGTCCTGAGAGACCGATTGCTGTATTACCGAGCAACAGATACAGTGAATGAGATCAGTCTCAAACGGGTCATTGCAAACGAAAAGGAGAAAGCTAGAATCATTAGTTCCTGCCATGATGGCGTTACACGTGCAAAGGTAAGTAACTGAAGTTCTCAGAATATCATACCGAGGAGTCCACGCAATCTAGCCATGTCATGCACCACAAATTTGATGGCATGAACATTATTAGAAGGTAGCATGTCATCACCAAGACATTGTCATTAATTTTTAAGATACCTAATAATTATAGTACATTATCATGAGTTACTAATTTTTCTGCAGATCAGTGAAAAATACTGGTGGAAAGGACTTGATCATGATGTAGATGAGTACTGCAGACGATGTGTATGTCAGCAGGTCAATACAAAACTTAAAGGAAAAAAAAGTTGCCATTCCAATTCCAAGCAAAGTATGGAGTCAAATAGGCATTTGATAGGTATGTAAATCTGAAAATTCATAATCATAACAAGGGTTGTTGTGCATTATTAATGCATGTTATTGACACTACTATTCATTCAATATCTAAAATGCTTAGTTCCATTCTTTTTTTTCTCTATGATACTCATGTGTGACAAATTCCCATCCTTGATCTGATATAATAATGTCAGGCCAGCCATGATGAAAAAATACTGTAAATAAGAAATCAGCAACACCAATTGCTGTCTTGTCTTGAAATGGAGCACTTTCAGGCTACTTAGAAAAGTAATCAGTTGCGGTCACAATATATTTATTATACCTACAAGATTGAGGCAATGGACCTGTAATCAACTGTCAAGGTAAATTTTAGCAGTTTAATGAATTTTAACCATATATTCACAATACTGTTTCAGCTGTTTGTTTAAGCTAACTGGAATTGAGCATTGAATTAGCAGTCCATATCACCCTCATGCACCAGTACTGATGAACCCTTCAAATCACTAGAGGTAGTGAAGGATGATCAAATAGATTTAATAATCTATCTACCTGTGAGTACTGATTGGTAGCATGAGAAGTGTCAATTATTATTTATCCATGGCAACGACATCAAATCTAAAGATCTAGTAAGGATTGGAATATCGCAGGCTCCTTCAGCAGCATTCAGAATTAAAGGAGATGGAACTATTATTTTCGAAACCTATAGCTCAAGTTTTAGCAGGGTCACAAGATGGCCATGAGAAAGTTAGTCTTCTTGTTACCTTTTATATGGCACATAATGCTATGATTATGATTCTGAAGTTGCATGCATTTTGACAATGAAAAACTATCTGAAGCGAACGAGGATGTTGTCCTTGAACATGTGGACAACAGAGATGGAAATAATTGCTGCTGCATCCATGATCAGTACAACAATTTACTGTTTTTCACCATTGCCTCTTGCCTTGATCATTAATCATTATTTTGCAGACCGAATGAACATGCATATTGAAAATTAATTGATTTATGCGTAGATATTAATAATCAGTAACGATGAATATTAATTAACCTAATGAATATTAATCAGCCCAACCAGTTTCTATAGCCTTCCGCCAGGCCTGATATACATTACGAAATAATCGCACCCAATAAAAAATTATTTTCACTTTTATCAATTAAAACAGTGCGCAATCTTCACAGATTCACAGAGTGCAGTGAAGAGCACTCCACATAGAGTGCTCTTCACTGAAAAAACAGGAGTGAAATTTCGAGGGGGAGTGATGTTCACCCCGTTTTTTTTTAATAGTATACATTGTCCAGGAGCGCACGAGGGAAGGGGCTCTTCGTAATGAAGGCCTGACGGTACTGACTGAGGCTTTATAGTACTGAATTAAATAATATTACGATATTATAATAAATGACACGAGGCACGCTAACAGACAAGGGTTAATATAGTCACTACATCTCCCCCTTTAGAATCGAAGAGGAGGTCTTATAGCTGTTCCAGTTCGAGAGTGTTTTATGATAGGGCTCCTGGGTGGTGCCTGTGGTAGAGGTTCCATCACTTCAGGCTCAGAAGGTTGGTCCTCAGTTGAGACCACAGCAGCATCCTTGACTGGGGGGATTTCTTTAGGTGTGATCTGTTCCTCCTCAACTGGCCCGTGGGGGTCTGCACCAAATATGATCTGCGATGTACAGGTTCTAATACACAGCGTACATCACTGCAACCATCTCAATTACAGCTAGTGCAACATGAACCCCAGCCTCAGCCGCCTCAACAAACTATTTCGTCTAAATCGACGGGTCTTACTCCTCCTCCGCAGAGTCCTCCATAACCATTGTCGTCAAGTTGTCAACGATTTAATCACTTTTCAGTGGCTTCAGTAGGGGCATCAATCTTGGGTGTAGCCCGTAACAGTACCACTAAGGCGTCCACACAATCCAAGGTGCAACTTTTGCCACTATCACCTGCATCACCTCAATCATCTTCACAGCTATCACCACCACAAATATTCTCATCTCAGATTTCAACGCAGATGACATCAAAATCAGCATCTATTTCATCGTTTCATATGTTGGAGGGGGCAAATAACACGCTCCTACCTGTTTATCCTCAGCAGCTGCCAGTAATGCCTCTAACTTTGCAGCTGCAGACATCACCATCCACATCACTGCAGCTCTTTTCACCAACCCAACAGCCTCTACCACAACTACCTTCAGCACAACTACAGTCATTGCTAATGACCCCACAACATTGCTATAGCCACCACCACAGACAAGCTCTACATCACCACAAGTGGCTGGTCCTCCGGTCAGGAGAATCTGCCCCCCCACCACTCCTCACCAATTTCCTACTGTGCTGGACACCCTTTCTCAGCTAAACATCTCCTCCACTCAACCGACACAACCATGGTTGTGTCGGTTGAGTGGAGGAGATGCTGGAGATACGCTCAACTTAGCTCCTGGTTTTATATGCATATAAAACCTGGAGCTGGAAAGCCTGACAAACAGTGGCAGAAAGGAGTGTATTGTGCAAGACTGTACTGAACTTGTAGCCCCTTCAATGTGGAAAAATCATCTCAAGGTGTCCTACCTGGATCAGTTCCAGATGACTGGCTTCATGAGAACAATATGGTCACCTGTTCTCACTGTCACCACCTATACATCGTGTCACATCAGAGGAAATGTGCTATACCTAGGTCAAATACAAATACACAAATGGATGTTCCACTAGTTATACACAGAACTGCCCAGCTTCCATCCTTTGAACAATTGTGCCACTTACATTGTAGTACTATTCACCACATTCCAGCTAAAGCAAGACCAGCATTTGCAAAAACCTTATCGTCAACTTTGCAAGATATTTTGCACACTAACAATGAAGAATCATGGTTGAAGCTTTTTTTGCTTCCAAAGTATCTTCTAAAAGGAGAGGACATCACCACAAACCACCTTCTATCAACTACCTGTGTGATCTGTGGTTAAAGGGTCATTTATTAACCCTCTGGAAGCTTGCTTCTCAACAAGAATCATCCAAAGCAGTCCAGACCCATACGAAAGGTTCTGGCTATAACATCCAGTCGGCCATTAGGCATGCAAAGAATTACTTATATGGCAAGCTTGCCAAGTTTTGAACTCTTCAGGAATTGCTCCCATGCAACAACGACACCACCTGGCAATTGTTGAAGTCAAAAGTATCCAAATGCCGCACCTCCTGTAATCCTTCCAAGCGACACACCTGACAATCCTCCTATCCTTCCATGGGATTTTAATATCTTGGCCATCTTGAGGTCCTTTCCAAAGGCTACAATGTTCAGCATGTACTGGATGCTGTTGAAGTTAGATTACAAAAAACTATCTGTTCTTCTCTTAAGGATATAGTAAATCCTCTAGCATCCGGAAAGGTTCCTTTAATGGTCTCCAAGTTCACAAGTGGTAACCTCATCGCTCTTTCAAAGGACAAACCTGGCTCCCCACCAGATATTCGTCCAATCGCTGTAGGAGACATACTGAGATGTTTGGTCAGCAAATGCCTATGTCGGATCACAAAGAAGAAGGCATCTGATTTTTTTCTCTCCTCACCAACTGGGTGTTGCCTGTCCATATGGGGTTGAGAAGATTATGGGTTACGCATCTGCATTGAAGAGCATGTGAATGACAATGATTTCGCAGTGATGAAGATTGACCTGCGGAATCTCGCCAAGCTCTCCTCGATGAATGCTAGGCGCACTTTTTGAGCTCTTTCAATGGGCATCTGGGTGTTATGGTGATCATCTCTTATTGTTCTCTGCCATGGGTACATTGAGATCGGAGTCTGGAGTCCAGCAGGGAGACCTATTAGGACCTTTACTCTTTTGCTTGGTTCTCCATAAGATGGTTACTGCTATTGCAACGGACTCAATTTGCTCACAGCTTTCATTTCACTCCTGGTACATGGATGACGGGGTCATTGCTGGGTCAAAACAGGCAGCTTTACAAGCACTCAGCATTATTAAACAGCTTGGTCCTCCACTGGGTCTCTTTATCAATACTTCCAAATGTGAATTGTTCAGTAAAGGAGGCCTTACAGGCTTTCCTGATGGGATGAAGTCAAATGCACTGAACTTTGAAATCTTAGGGGTACCAATTGGAGACCCAATCTTTTGTGCCAAGTCCATTGCGGAGAAAAGAGCAAATGCCTCTAAGTTTTTGGCACTGCTAAAAGAGGTAAGTTCAGTTGACTCCCAAGTTGCTCTGTTGTTGCTACGTCAATGCGGTGGTTTCTGTCAGATGGGTCATATTGCCAGATGCACCCCTCCTTCTGTAGCACTGGAAGGATTGCACTTATTTGATGAGGAGGTCCGCCAGACTTTTTCAGATAGCATGTGCATTGACCCATCTGATTTAGTTTGGCAGCGGGCCTTGCTAAGTCTGAGCAGGGGTAGTCTAGGGCTTCACAGTGCATCATTACACTCATCAGCAGCATTCATGTCTTCCTTTTCAATGTCAGCTTTGCTACCGACACTAATCACCATCTTCTCCGATCTTTGGACCACTTTAATGCATGTGTTTCCCTGGCAGAGGTCATTTCTATTGCTCAATTCTCCAACGACCTAAAGATGCTGTCCACTAAAATATAGAGAACAAGCAGTTGCAGTTGCCGTTTGATGCTTCCTCTATTCCAAACAGGGCTCATTTGGTGTCTGCTTCATCATACCTTGCAGCTTCTTGGCTGTCAGTTATACCACCCCAGGTCTTAACGTCCACCTTGACAGCTGAATTCCAAACAACCTTAAAATGGTGGCTAGGTATCGACATGTTTGGTGGTAGTAAGTGCCTATCTTTTCAACCCAGTCGTTAGATCCCTAGGTCATCACGCCCTAACATGTAGATATAATGGGGATGTAGTGTCACGCCACAACCAACTTAGGAATAACTTTTTTAATCCTGCAGACAGGCGGGTGTTGGTGGACAAATGGAGGCAGGGGGGCCCGGTGAAAGGGCGCACCCGGCCAGCCGATGTTCAAGTGCCAAATTGGAATCTGGAGAAACCTGCAGCTTTTAATCTCACTGTTGCATCACTGCTTAATCAAAGCATCCTCAATGAGCGTGTGTAACAGCAGGATCATCTGCCCGGGTTTCCGAACAAACGAAGCATGCCTCCAATGATGTTAAGTGCTCATGCAGAGCTAGGTTGGACATGCATACCTTTGGCTGTTGAGACTTATGGTTGCTGGGGAGCTGAAGCACGCTTACATCTTTCACGCCTTGCCTCTCACTTGGCTGCTAGACCAAATCGCATGCCACCTCAACACTGTATGGTAGGCTCAACTTGGTTCTTGTCAGAGCAAATGCAAGGGCACTGCTGTCCCGAGCATATGGCATCGGATCTGACATTCCAGCTTAACTATAGGTCAACACTCAGCTGTTCAGTCATAGTCGTTGTGTAGTTTGTGTGTGCTCATTTACATAGTAGTAATAGCGTGCATTAACTGCTGCGGTGCTGTGTGCAATCTATGTTTAGTATTATTGCTGTATATGTATTTCTATAAATAATAATAATATGGAACGTTCTATACGAAAATGGGTCTTGTGGATTTTACTTTATAACATAAAATTGAAATCGGTATATCTTCCGAAATATTAACGCTATCGGGTTCCTATTTTTAACACAACATACCACACCATTACTATATGTGAAAATCCATTTTGGTGTCTTACACATGCGAGGTACCGACGCTTCAAGGTCCGATACCCCGTAGGGTTCAAAACGACCACATCTTCAGGTAGGAGTGTCCAAATCGGTTCAAAATAGGTACCTATGTAGAAGGGTCCTACCGCTATTGATTTGTTCTGTTCGTTAATTTTTGCTTCATCCGTTATGGAGATACAAGCGTGCAAAGAAATTGCATATTTCCCGGGCGTTACGCGCCATTAACGTATTACGGCTGGCTTCGAGGACGTCCTCGTAATATGTTAATGGCGCGTAACGCCCGGGAAATATGCAATTTCTTTGCACGCTTGTATCTCCATAACGGATAAAGCTAAAATTAACGAACAGAACAAATCAATAGCGGTAGGACCCTTCTACATAGGTACCTATTTTGAACCGATTTGGACACTCCTACCTGAAGATGTGGCCGTTTTAAACCCTACGGGGTATCGGACCTTGAAACGTCGTTACCCCGCATGTGTAAGACACCAAAATGGATTCACACATATAGTAATGGTGTGGTATGTTGTGTTAAAAATAGGAACCCGATAGCGTTAATATTTCGGAAGATATATCGATTTAAATTTTATGTTATAAAATAAAATCCACAAGACCCATTTTCGTATAGAACGTTCCATATGGGACAGTTTCCGCGAAAATGTCCTATGTTTTATAACATTATAACTATAAAAATGCTCTGCGCGTGAATCGTCGTAGCGTCCGAACGGTTAATGCTATCGACTTTCTATTTTCACCACATGATGCCACATCATCTCTCTATGGATGAATCGAATATTGTCTCTTAGCTCCACTCCCTGGGGAAAATACAAGAGGTCTTACCTCCAGGGGTTCGAAACACGAGTATTTCCCTGCAGGAGTGTCGGCATTGCCTCAAATTCGATTTCCAGTTAGAGAAGCTCTTGAGGTACTTAAATATCCTTTTCGTTAATTTTTACTTCAACAGGTGATGAGATATTTGCTTTCTAAGTTAAAGCACATTTCCCGCTAGTTTCGCGGGTTGGGTCTAATATTGTACAGTGTATATGTTAGACCCACCCGCGAAACTAGCGGGAAATGTGCTTTAACTTAGAAAGGAAATATCTTATCACCTGTTGAAGTAAAAATTAACGAAAAGGATATTTAAGTACCTCAAGAGCTTCTCTAACTGGAAACCGAATTTGAGGCAATGCCGACACTCCTGCAGGGAAATACTCGTGTTTCGAACCCCTGGAGGTAAGACCTCTTGTATTTTCCCCAGGGAGTGGAACTAAGAGACAATATTCGATTTATCCATAGAGAGATGGTGTGGCATCATGTGGCGAAAATAGGAAGTCAACAGCATTAACCGTTCGGACGCGACGACGATTCACGCGCAGAGCATTTTTATAGTTATAATGTTATAAAACATAGGACATTTTTGCGGAAACTGTCCCATATTATAATACATGAATACAATTATAATAGGACATACAAAACACACGAATACATGACCAAAACGAAATAACACTTCAGAAATAATCTTGAGGGCAATATCAGCCCTCATATTAGCCCTTACAAGTGAGCCGGCCATACACTTGGGCCTTGATGATGTTATGGCTAGGCGAGAGGCTAGACTCGAAAACGACTCCATAGCCTCTTTCCCCCATGCGCCATACGACTCTACCACAAGAGGGATACATAGTCAACCTAACTCGCTGCACTTCACATCGTTGGCCTCATGCTTTCTGAGCTCAGTGGCTTGCGCAGCTGCTCCAGCAGTTACTCCCGCTTCAGACATAATGTTTGAGTTCAGCGGAGAGGTAACTGATATGTCGCAGGCTGCCATTTTCCCCAGAGCCCAGTTGGAAATGAGGACATCTGCAGGACGAGAGTGGCTGTGATCTGGTGTAAGGTTGCAGCCAGCTTCTACTTGTACACTAAAGTGGGCTCGCCTACATGTTTCTGCCGAAATGTCCCTCAACCTGTTGTGCGGAATACCACATCCCCACCCCGCTTACAAGTAGTGGCATGATGTCCTAGGGGATCCAACATTTTATTTGGGCAGAGTGCGCAAACAGAACCCTCAGCTGTGTCAAGCCCTAACCACCACTTCAGTGCTGTCTGAAATACTGGAGGGTCTAAATGTAAGCCTTGACCTTCAGATGGAATAACCGTCAACCATGAGGAAGCATGTGGGGAGGATGCTGATAAAAGACGAGCTCTGTCAGCAATCGACAGAGGACCCTGGAGAATTCTGAATAAATTATTGTCCAAGATACTGGAAAGAGTCTTCTGAGAAGGTAACTTTTCCAGTACCGATCCTATCTGTATGTTGTCTGACTGATGAACTGAAGAATTAAATGTCTCCAAGGACTGGAGGAGGTGTACATGAGAATTTAAACCCAGGCCAGAGAAACATAACGATGCAATAAAGGCTGCTGGTGCATGATGAGACAGGGAACGCAGCCCAAGGCCTCCTCGGCTGAGGCTCAGCTGGGACAGCTTCCACGCAGCAATGGAAGGATGCACACCTGTGCAAGAAGTGAAACATTTTTGAACATCTATATTTAAAAATAATAATAATAATAATAGTATCGTGTGTAAACAATGAACCGATTAACGTAGAGAGACGCATATCTGCGTCAAATATGTGTTTACCCTTACCAAAGAATTCTTCCGCCCCTTTGAAGCATTATACCAATTAGAAGTTATTCGCGTTCACGGCTTCAGTTCATATTGCTTGGCCCTCCTTCGTGCTACGGCCTAACACTCCTTTGCTCCCTCATTTAGTTTATTTTGGACAACTCTACTGCAGTTAAACAAATAATATTCCGGCGTTAATTGCTTTTAAAAAGAAGAATTAATGTGGTCATGATTAATTATCTCTGATAAATATAGTTTGGGTATGCTTTTTATGCAAGTCTTGTTTTAAGAGTGTGCTAGATATGGGAGTTCACAAGTGATGTGCATATGTGTTTGACTGTTGGAGGTACTTTGGTTAGGAGCGGTTGAGAAAATACCTTATAGCGTAGCGGTGATGTAATCCACCCGCAGCTGTGTAAATGTGTACGAAACTCTATATTCACCTAGTGTAGAACTGCCTTTTGTCATAGTGATAGCGTCAATTGCAGAATAATTTTTTTCAGATGGTGAATTTCCTTTCCTCAATTATGCTGTTACTAATCTCTGTGAAACCACTCTGAAGTAGGCTCAAAGTGTCGCGCATTGCAAGAAACAATACACACACAGGCATGTGCAAGCACTAACTGTGCAGAAGGTGGAAGAGAAACACTCCGTTATATTATGCAATCTCAGAAGAGCACCTATATATCTATGTAAATGTTCAAAGCGGTTTGTGGGTAGTAAGTTAACGTTGCTAATGACCACTTCCTTGAATTTGCGTTCTTTGTGGGTTTGTAGAAGGTGTAATAGTAATTCTTCTGGGAAAGCATGGCCGCAACATGTGTCCGTAACGTGAGCTATGTGCATGCAAAACCGCTAGACCACCCTTACAAGGCCTAATATACAGGTGCCTATAAACAGCCTTGAGAAATACAAGAGACTAAACGTAGAGGTGTATTGCTTGCCTGTTACACAACTGGGACATGTGTTGTTGAATTGATTGAGTTTTGCGGGGGGGGGGGTGGGGGGGGAGGGGGGGGGGGGGGAGGGGGGGGGAGGGTTTGTGTTTTGTTCTTCTCAGCTCTTAAAGTAATCCGGGCGGAGACAATTGCGCACCATTGCTACAACACGCCTCTAAGCTGACACGTGACCGTCTTATCATCTTAACATGTATTAACCTCTTTGCTATCGTTTAAATCTCAGTTTGCGTGAATTCTTGGGACTGCATGGCACGCATAGGATCAACCTCCATAGAATAACACTTCATGTAAATCTCAGTACACGGTATAAAGCTAGCCGCAGCAAAACTAAATGCTATAATTTAAAATTTTGAAACAGTCCAATACTTTATATAGCAGATGACTTCTTTTGAGCAATGACATACATGGTGCATTCCAAATTATCTGGTAATGGCTCCGGAGATAGATGGACTAGCGGTAATATGGTGATGCTTTCTCTCACAAATCCACAGCGTTGTTGTAGAATCTCATAAATGTTGGTTTCTCTTACTTTCAGCTCCACATACCTTATCGAATCAACGTAGTTCATATTTAAGGTACCTGCTTCTGTTCCCGTACATACGCTCATCACAAGACAGCCTCCCGGCTTCAACAGATCACATAATTTTGACAATGCCGCTCCAAATACTTCGATGGTATAGCATGCGTCCTCAATACATGCGCCACTGTAAACTACATCGTATGGACCTTCATAACCTTTCTGGATGAGAGGGTCTTGATAAATATCACAACTGCAGATGGTAGAGAGACGCCTTACAGCGTCCTGCCGCTCCTCCACTTCGCCAGCCCCCTGCCCCTCCAGCTCTTCTACCACATACCTGTACAGAGCGCTGAAGTCTGGTCTACTCGGATCCTTATCAAGCCTTAACTTGGCGACTGCTCTATTTTGCTCAGCGTATTCGGCTAGCACAATCTCTTGCGCGTACGGAACGGCGCTGGCTTCGAAAGCGACGATCGGACCACATCCGTAGTTGAGTACTTTCAGGTTTGCACCTCTCTGGAAGTGGGAGGTATAGAAGTCGTGGAGATTCTTTAGGGGGTTCCGATGCCAGCAATCCAGCTTCCCGTAGTACTCCTTTATGTACGCCCAGGGTTCAAATTTTTCATAATCCTGATCTACGTTGCAGCTCTGATGACATTTTCACTGCTAATGCACGATCCAGAAGTGACCTGTGGCATCCGGCGGAATGTATTTAAAGGACAAACATCAGAAAAATTAAATCGAGCTACTAATAGGGGGCTCTTCGTTTGAAGGTCTGACCGTACTTATATCTGAGACTTATAGTACTGAATTTCTGGTTTAGCTGTAATTGTTTGAATAGTAATAAATACGAATCATAATAGTATTGTGTGTACGTATGATGTACAGTTTTTGTTAAACCAATGAAAGAAAAATTAATGTGGTCTTGATTAATTATCTCTGATAAAGATACATCATGTTGTACGAGTGTGGTAGATATGGGGGTTCACAAAAGTGATGTGCATTTGTGTTTGACTGTTGGAGGTACTTTGGTTAGGAGAGGAAAGAGGCTATTGCGAAAACACCTTACAGCGTAGCGGCGATATAATCCACCCGCAGCTGCGTAAATGTGGGTCTGGGTACGAAACTCTATATTCACCTAATGTAGAACTGCTTTTTTTTCCGTGGTGATAGCGTCAATTGCAGAATGATTTTTTCAGATGGTGAAATTCCATTCCTCGATTATGCTGTTTCTGATCTCTTCGAAATCTGTGAAGCCAGTCTGAAGTAGGCTCAGTCACACATCGCAAGAAACAATACACGCACAGGCATGTGCAAGCACTAACTTTGAAGAAAGTGGAAGGGAGCTGTCAGTTATATTATGCAATTTCAGAAGATTACCTATATAGCTATGTCAATGTTCAAAGTGCTGCTTTGATTTGTGGGTAGGTAAGTGAACATTGCTAATGACCACTTCCTTCAATTTGAGTTCTCTTTGGGTTTATAGGTGTAAATAATAATTCAAGCATCGCAGCCACATGTGTCTGTAAGGTACGAAATGATGTTATGCATGGAAATTTGTTCCATCGTTACCAGGCCTAATATACAGGCGCGTATAAACAACCCTGAGAAATGCAAGAGACTAAACGTAGAGGTGTATTGCTTGCCTGTGACACAACTGGAACATGATATGTGCTGTATACATGTACTACATAAAAATTACATGTGTTTGAACAGATGTTATGTGGAAAGGTTTGACCTCACCTGTCACAAGGAACAAAGGAACAGTGAATCAATCTTGACAAAGAGGAAATATAAATGAGGCTTGGATGAATTAAATGATGGTGGTACCGTTCATGCAGCATAAGTGGTGAGTCCAGCAACAGCATGCATCTAAGCTGACACATGACCGTCTATCATCTTAACATGTATTAACCTGTTTTCTATCGTTTGAATCTCAGTTTGCATTAATTCTTGGGACTGCATGGCATGCATACGGTGGTACGAATCAATAGAACAACACTTCATGTAAATTTCAGTACACGGAATAAAGCCATGAGCCAAAACTGAATACAATTAATGCTATAATTATAGTTTCAAATCAGACCAGTACTTTATATAGCAGATGACTTCTTTTGAGCGATGACGTACATGGTGCATTCCAAATTATCTGGTAATGGCTCCGGAGATAGATGGACTAGCGGTAATATGGTGATGCTTTCTCTCACAAATCCACAGCGTTGTTGTAGAATCTCATAAATGTCGGTTTCTCTTACTTTCAGTTCCACATACCTTATCGAATCAACGTAGTTCATATTTAAGGTACCTGCTTCTGTTCCCGTACATACACTCATCACAAGCCAGCCTCCCGGCTTCAACAGATCACATAATTTTGACAATGCCGCTCCGAATACTTCGATGGTATAGCATGCGTCCTCAATACATGAAGCAGTGTAAATTACATCGTATGGACCTTCGTAACCTTTCTCGATGAGAGGATCTTGATAAATATCACAACCGCAGATGGTAGAGAGACGCCTTACAGCGTCCTGCCGCTCCTCCACTTCGCCAGCCCCCTGCCCCTCCAGCTCTTCTACCACATACCTGTACAGAGCGCTGAAGTCTGGTCTACTCGGATCCTTATCAAGCCATAACTTGGCGACTGCTCTATTCTGTTCAGCGTAATCGGCTAGCACAATCACTTGCGCGTACGGAACGGCGCTGGCTTCGAAAGCGACGATCGGACCACATCCGTAGTTGAGTACTTTCAGGTTTGCACCTCTCTGGAAGTGGGAGGTATAGAAGTCGTGGAGATACTTTAGGGGGTTCCGATGCCAGCAATCCAGCTTCCCGTAGTACTCCTTTATGTACGCCCAGGGTTTAAATTTCTCAAAATCCTGATCTACGTGCAGCTCTGATGACATTTTCACTGCTAATGCACGATCCAGAAGTGACCTGGGGCATCCGGCGGAATGTATTTAAACGTGGAACATCAGAAAAATTAAATCGAGCTACGTAACTGATGTTCCACGTTTAAATACATTCCGCCGGATGCCCCAGGTCACTTCTGGATCGTGCATTAGCAGTGAAAATGTCATCAGAGCTGCACGTAGATCAGGATTTTGAGAAATTTAAACCCTGGGCGTACATAAAGGAGTACTACGGGAAGCTGGATTGCTGGCATCGGAACCCCCTAAAGTATCTCCACGACTTCTATACCTCCCACTTCCAGAGAGGTGCAAACCTGAAAGTACTCAACTACGGATGTGGTCCGATCGTCGCTTTCGAAGCCAGCGCCGTTCCGTACGCGCAAGAGATTGTGCTAGCCGATTACGCTGAACAAAATAGAGCAGTCGCCAAGTTATGGCTTGATAAGGATCCGAGTAGACCAGACTTCAGCGCTCTGTACAGGTATGTGGTAGAAGAGCTGGAGGGGCAGGGGGCTGGCGAAGTGGAGGAGCGGCAGGACGCTGTAAGGCGTCTCTCTACCATCTGCGGTTGTGATATTTATCAAGATCCTCTCATCGAGAAAGGTTACGAAGGTCCATACGATGTAATTTACACTGCTTCATGTATTGAGGACGCATGCTATACCATCGAAGTATTCGGAGCGGCATTGTCAAAATTATGTGATCTGTTGAAGCCGGGAGGCTGGCTTGTGATGAGTGTATGTACGGGAACAGAAGCAGGTACCTTAAATATGAACTACGTTGATTCGATAAGGTATGTGGAACTGAAAGTAAGAGAAACCGACATTTATGAGATTCTACAACAACGCTGTGGATTTGTGAGAGAAAGCATCACCATATTACCGCTAGTCCATCTATCTCCGGAGCCATTACCAGATAATTTGGAATGCACCATGTACGTCATCGCTCAAAAGAAGTCATCTGCTATATAAAGTACTGGTCTGATTTGAAACTATAATTATAGCATTAATTGTATTCAGTTTTGGCTCATGGCTTTATTCCGTGTACTGAAATTTACATGAAGTGTTGTTCTATTGATTCGTACCACCGTATGCATGCCATGCAGTCCCAAGAATTAATGCAAACTGAGATTCAAACGATAGAAAACAGGTTAATACATGTTAAGATGATAGACGGTCATGTGTCAGCTTAGATGCATGCTGTTGCTGGACTCACCACTTATGCTGCATGAACGGTACCACCATCATTTAATTCATCCAAGCCTCATTTATATTTCCTCTTTGTCAAGATTGATTCACTGTTCCTTTGTTCCTTGTGACAGGTGAGGTCAAACCTTTCCACATAACATCTGTTCAAACACATGTAATTTTTATGTAGTACATGTATACAGCACATATCATGTTCCAGTTGTGTCACAGGCAAGCAATACACCTCTACGTATAGTCTCTTGCATTTCTCAGGGTTGTTTATACGCGCCTGTATATTAGGCCTGGTAACGATGGAACAAATTTCCATGCATAACATCATCTCGTACCTTACAGACACATGTGGCTGCGATGCTTGAATCATTATTACACCTATAAACCCAAAGAGAACTCAAATTGAAGGAAGTGGTCATTAGCAATGTTCACTTACCTACCCACAAATCAAAGCAGCACTTTGAACATTGACATAGCTATATAGGTAATCTTCTGAAATTGCATAATATAACTGACAGCTCCCTTCCACTTTCTTCAAAGTTAGTGCTTGCACATGCCTGTGCGTGTATTGTTTCTTGCAATGTGTGACTGAGCCTACTTCAGACTGGCTTCACAGATTTCGAAGAGATCAGTAACAGCATAATCTAGGAATGGAATTTCACCATCTGAAAAAATCATTCTGCAATTGACGCTATCACCACGGAAAAAAAAGCAGTTCTACATTAGGTGAATATAGAGTTTCGTACCCAGACCCACATTTACGCAGCTGCGGGTGGATTATATCGCCGCTACGCTGTAAGGTGTTTTCGCAATAGCCTCTTTCCTCTCCTAACCAAAGTACCTCCAACAGTCAAACACAAATGCACATCACTTTTGTGAACCCCCATATCTACCACACTCGTACAACATGATGTATCTTTATCAGAGATAATTAATCAAGACCACATTAATTTTTCTTTCATTGGTTTAACAAAAACTGTACATCATACGTACACACAATACTATTATGATTTGTATTTATTATTATTCAAACAATTACAGCTAAACCAGAAATTCAGTACTATAAGTCTCAGATAAGTACGGTCAGACCTTCAAACGAAGAGCCCCCTATTAGTAGCTCGATTTAATTTTTCTGATGTTTGTCCTTTAAATACATTCCGCCGGATGCCACAGGTCACTTCTGGATCATGCATTAGCAGTGAAAATGTCATCAGAGCTGCACGTAGATCAGGATTATGAAAAATTTGAACCCTGGGCGTACATAAAGGAGTACTACGGGAAGCTGGATTGCTGGCATCGGAACCCCCTAAAGAATCTCCACGACTTCTATACCTCCCACTTCCAGAGAGGTGCAAACCTGAAAGTACTCAACTACGGATGTGGTCCGATCGTCGCTTTCGAAGCCAGCGCCGTTCCGTACGCGCAAGAGATTGTGCTAGCCGAATACGCTGAGCAAAATAGAGCAGTCGCCAAGTTATGGCTTGATAAGGATCCGAGTAGACCAGACTTCAGCGCTCTGTACAGGTATGTGGTAGAAGAGCTGGAGAGGCAGGGGGCTGGCGAAGTGGAGGAGCGGCAGGACGCTATAAGGTGTCTCTCTACCATCTGCAGTTGTGATATTTATCAAGACCCTCTCATCCAGAAAGGTTATGAAGGTCCATACGATGTAGTTTACAGTGGCGCATGTATTGAGGACGCATGCTATACCATTGAAGTATTTGGAGCGGCATTGTCAAAATTATGTGATCAGTTGAAGCCGGGAGGCTGTCTTGTGATGAGCGTATGTACGGGAACAGAAGCAGGTACCTTAAATATGAACTACGTTGATTCGATAAGGTATGTGGAGCTGAAAGTAAGAGAAACCGACATTTATGAGATTCTACAACAACGCTGTGGATTTGTGAGAGAAAGCATCACCATATTACCGCTAGTCCATCTATCTCCGGAGCCATTATCAGATAATTTGGAATGCACCATGTATGTCATTGCTCAAAAGAAGTCATCTGCTATATAAAGTATTGGACTGTTTCGAAATTTTAAATTATAGCATTTAGTTTTGCTGCGGCTAGCTTTATACCGTGTACTGAGATTTACATGAAGTGTTATTCCATGTAGGTTGATTCGTACCACCCTATGCGTGCCATGCAGTCCCAAGAATTCACACAAACTGAGATTTAAACGATAGCAAAGAGGTTAATACATGTTAAGATGATAAGACGGTCACGTGTCAGCTTAGCTCAAAGTGTCGCGCATTGCAAGAAACAATACACACACAGGCATGTGCAAGCACTAACTTTGCAGAAGGTGGAAGAGAAACACTCCGTTATATTATGCAATCTCAGAAGAGCACTATAAATATTCAAAGTGGTTTGTGGGTAGTAAGTTAACATTGCTAATGACCACTTCCTTGAATTTGCGTTCTTTTTGGGTTTGTAGAAGGTGTAATAGTAATTTTTCTGGGAAAACATCGCCGCAACATGTGTCCGTAATGTGAGCTATGTGCATGCAAAACCGCTAGACCACCCTTACAAGGCCTAATATACAGGTGCCTATAAACAGCCTTGAGAAATACAAGAGACTAAACGTAGAGGTGTATTGCTTGCCTGTTACACAACTGGGACATGTGTTGTTGAATTGATTGAGTTTTGCGGGGGGAAGGGGGGGGGGGGGGGGGGGGGGGGGGGGGGGGGGGGGGGGGGGGGAGGGTTTGTGTTTTGTTCTTCTCAGCTCTTAAAGTAATCCGGGCGGGGACAATTGCGCACCATTGCTACAACATACCTCTATCTTACAAAAGCCACTGCATAGACGAAGCATGTTAAAAGCCACCTGAGGATCAATAACTGAAACATCTTCCAGCTTAGAAAGCAACTTTGTAAACTCAACACGTTTTGCGGCAAAGAACCCAGTGCAGTACAGGTAGTCACCAATGGGAGTACCAAGAATATCCAGGTGTGGTACATGTGAAGCTTTCATGAAGTGAGGAAGCGTGGAAATATCACTATGGCTGCAGAGTTCGCATTTGGACAAATTGATGAAAATGCCCAATGATGGACCAAGGTCTTCAATTATGGAGAGGGCACGGAGAACAGCATGTTTGGGGCCAGCAAGCACCCCATCATCCAAGTACCAGGCCTGTAGGATGAGACAAAGGCAGTCATCATCCGCATCAATAGCGGCAATCACCTTGTGCAGAACCAAAGAAAAGAACAAAGGGCCTAATGGATCTCCCTGCTGCACACCTGATTCAGAAGTGAGATGACCTAGGGGGTGCCACAGATAAGGCTGTGAACCATAGCACCAACTTGCCCATGGAAGGAGCTCTGGAAAAAACAAAGAACATTCTGAGAGAAGAGCCTGCCTGGAGATGAGGTTGAAGGCATTCCTCATGTCCGTTTTCAGCACGACAAAGTCTTCATCACCCCAGTGTTCTTCAATGCACTTTCTAAGACCATGCACTACTTTTTCAGTGCCATGTGGACAAGCTACACCCAACTGGAGGGGCTCAAAGAAGCTAGAAGCTTTATCTTTAACCAGTGAGCACAAGCACTTTCCTGTAAGCCTTCTAAGGGTTTCTCCTACTGCAATAGACCTAACGTCAGGTGGAGAGCCACGTCTAAACTTGTTCAAGGCCGTGAGGCTTCCACCAGCTAAAAATCTGGCAACTGACAATGGAGCTTTGCCTGCTGCAAGGAGGTTAACAACATCCCTCAGGGTTGTGCTGATGGGAATTGGCAGAGGAATTTGAGCCGCATCAATTAGATGTTGTACCCTGAGGCCTGAGGGGCCAGCAGCAGTGCCCTTTGGGAAGGAAAAAAGAATGGGCAGATGGTTGAAATTAGTGCCTAGAGAGAGTGGAGTGCTAGGAACTTCTGGCGTAATGGGAGGGGGAGAGCTAGGGTGTTTTGATTTGAGCAGCTCCCAGGTAGCGTTATTGAGAGGAGCAAGTCCATCAGATAGGAGTATTCTGCAAGCCTTTCCATGCAATCCTATCTTAGCCAAGGAAATAGCTGAATCTGACAGGTTCTTGGAGTTTTCTTGTTTCTGCTGTGATGGGAATTTACGGATGTTGGACACCGCAAGGTTCCAGAGGCACTATTAATGACTTTTTCCCAACTGAAACAAATCAAATGCTTCTTCATTACGAAGAGTTTGAAGAGTGCGCACCACCATGGCAGCTGTATCTTGAGCTTCAGCTGCAGACACTGTGTCACATTGTAGTGCCTTACTCAGATTATCAGTGTGCCTCAGTACCAGCTCAGCCAGATAGACACCAAACAGAAAGCTAAATTTCTTCATCTGAGCCTGAACTCCATATATTCGTGCTTTACTTTCAGTGTCCCTTGCTACACTAATGGCTTCATCCCATGTGTGCATAAGTGCAGAGTGATTTTCCAGTATGCCGAATAAAGAATCTGCACGAACAGTCCATCTGGTAGGACACAGCACTCTAATGCCAATACTGCTGCTGTTAGACTCTAAGTCATTCTTTTGCTTAAAAGCTCTGAAAATAGCTTCTCGCTTCGGTGAAAACTTAATGAGCTTTGTAATCTCATGCGTAGTTTCTAGAGCATCCTTCATTATTTTGAACTCTTTATAGCATCACTAGCAGCAAGAGTTAGCGAATGTCCATAGCAATGCGTATATACTGCCCTGCATTCCTCCTCCATGATCCTTTTTGCAACACCTGATCTAGAACCACTCATTGTACTGCACCCATCATAGCATTGTCCGCGAAGCTTGGTGATAGCCAGATTTAACCTTAACATAACGTCTTTAATAACAGCAGTTAAAACATCAGCTGTGATTGAATCCACCGAGTATAGCCCTATAAACTCTTCATTGACGATGAGTTTATCGTCTACAGTCCTAAATACAACAGTAACCTGCTCTTGGTTGCATACATCTGTGGTTTCATCTATCATAACTGTGACAAACCTAGAATCCTGAATTTTAACAGCAATGCTTCTCAACACATGTTGTGCCATAATTTTGAGAAGTTCATTCTGGATGTCATGCGATGTATATTTGTCTGTCTTTTTCTTCAGCCATTCATCCATCTTGGCATCCCCCTGTCCTGATAGCTTCAACAATTGGATAAAGTTACTCTCACTATCATCACCATCCCCTCTGATTGGTATGCCTTGACGAGCTAGCAACTGAAGACAGGACAAGATCTTAATTAGCATGACACGGTTGTTCTCCTTCTCCTTAGAATACTGCTCTGATAGTTGTTCACCAATATCTGAACAGGTTTTAGGAAGACTTACAACTACTTCTACAGCTTCACGGTGGCAATCACTTAATTGATGCTTTTTGAAGGCTCGAGTGGCATCTTTCCAAGTACAAAAACCTTTGGTAACCTGCAAAAAAATGGGTCATTCCATACCAAATGAGCAGGAGTTGTGACGCACGTCTTCCGATTTTGCTCCAATTTCTCATATATGTTGGTCTTGATATAAAAGTGACTTGTACCATTTATTGAGTTAATAACGTTAATGGTTTACGAAATACACGCCACTGAATAATTAATTGTTTCAGCAACTTTGCACACTTATATCTTGGCCGTAGTACAATGCACAAAGGAGTTCTGGGCATCAAATTGAAGGCCATGATCAGTTAAACTGATCTATGATGATTATTTTGGGGTGTAGTTAAAGAGTTAAATTTGTATCAACTTCAAAGCACCTTTTTTAATATAGAGGTGCCTTCCCACACTGAAACACAAATTGTTTTTTTTTACACAAGTGAAGGGACTATCAATATCAGTACATTTCTGAAAAAAAAAGTTTGTGTATTGATTGCCCCTGAGAACCACACGCTGTTAAACCTGAGGACGCCATTTTTTCCTCATCAAAAATCATTGTTGTTTTTATAGTTTCCAAGTGGTGTTATGTAACTGTCTTACTACAGCTGCCCACCAGTGGGTTTATCTAGTAGCATGACTCAGCAAATAGTGTTTCCTTATTTGGACAAGAGTGCTTTTGTCTCAACATGTCCATTGACACAGGGAAAAAAAGCGTCGAATCATTTAGAAATCATTGCGTGATTGAACAGAAAATCACACAAAAATCACACGCTTCTATTGATTTTCGTGTGATTTTCTGTTCAATCACGCAATGATTTCTAAATGATTCGACGCTTTTTTTCCCTGTGTGATCGTCACAATTATTGTCGTGACCCGTTCAAGAAGCATGGGCGCCGCATATATGTGCATCTTCGAGTTGCATCAGAAAATCTTATAGCAGAACATCCATCTCTGTCTTTGCGAAGTGGAGACTTGCTGTGTGTAAACTGTCTAAAAGCAGTTCAAAAGAATGATGTGAAGTAGCTTTCGAGCCCGCAGGGCCTAGCAGTCTTTCCCTGGAAGTCGCTTTCGAGCCTGCAGCAGTCTTTCCCAGGAAGTAGCTTTCGAGCCCGCAGGACCTAGCAGTCTTTCCCAGGAATGTGCTGAGTCAACTCCTTACAGGGGCGGCGGAAGCTGTTTAGCATTGGTCCCGCAGGCTACGGGGGCGGATCTAGGAATTTGTGTGCGGGACCTGCCCAGCAAGGGGGTATGGGGGAGCGCTGTAAGCTCCCCCATCGGGGCGTTCAAAAAAACTCCGAAAACTATACAAAATAGCGAAGGCCAGGAGGCCTTTAAAATAGTATCTATATTGTTTATATGTGCACTGGCAATGCCAAAAAAAGTTACAAGTTACAACCGGCACTGAGTAGTTGGTGGAGATGGAGGCTATAGGAATTTTAATACTAGCTAGTGAATGATAATTATCTATTCGGAATTTTTAGATCTCCTCGGAAAAGGAATTTTTTTCCACAGGTTAGTTGTAGCATATAGCTATTTCAGCTTGCATGCAGATGTAACAAAAAGCTGCATCAGATGCTCTGTTGTAGTGCAGCCAATCAAACTGTTGATACCACTCAGTTCGAAATGAGCTATGTTTTCCAAAGTTTTGTTTTGGAAAACGGTAACTAGCGCTTGGTTGGAACTTGTCAATGTTGTCGCTGAATTTATTTATTAATCGTTATTAATTGACTAAGACAACACTTCTGATCTCTTTTTTTTTTTTTTTTTTTTTTTTGTGCGTTTAACATTGGTCCCGTGGCCGCGGTACCTGGCTGCGGTACCTGTTCCGCCGCCCCTGCCTTATTCCTCAACGCAAGATAGCCACAGTTCAAGTGACGATTTGCCCGATAGCCTTGCATTACGCAAGATAAACGAAACGCTTTCTTCACAAGAGGTCTCCCCATTGAGAAAGAGATATATCCATAGTCAAAGTCTATCGGGCAAATCGTCACTTGAACTGTCGCTATCTAGCGTTGAGGAATAAGAAGTTAACTCAGCACATTCCTGGGAAAGACTGCTAGGGGCCCCTGCGGGCTCGAAAGCTACTTCCTGGGAAAGACTGCTAGGCCCTGCGGGCTCGAAAGCTACTTCACATCATTCTTTTGAACTGCTTTTAGACAGTTTACACACAGCAAGTCTCCACTTCGCAAAGACAGAGATGGATGTTCTGCTATAAGATTTTCTGATGCAACTCGAAGATGCACATATATGCGGCGCCGATGCTTCTTGAACGGGTCACGACAATAATTGTGACGATCAATTGACATGTTGAGACAAAAGCGCACTCTTGTCCAAATAAGAAAACACTATTTGCTGAGTCATGCTACTAGATAAACCCACTGGTGGGGCAGCTGTAGTAAGACAGTTACATAACACCACTTGGAAACTAAAAACAACAATGATTTTTGATGAGGAAAAAATGGCGTCCTCAGGTTTAACAGCGTGTGGTTCTCAGGGGCAGTCAATACACAAACTTTTTTTTTTCAGAAAAGTACTGACATTGATAGTCCCTTCACTTGTGTAAAAAAAATATTTGTGTTTCAGTGTGGGAAGGCATCTCTATATTGAAAAAGGTGCTTTGAAGTTGATACAAATTTAACCCTTTAACCACACCCCAAAATAATCATCATAGATCAGTTCAACTGATCATGGCCTTCAATTTGATGCCAAGAACTCCTTTGTGCATTGTATTACAGCCAAGATATAAGTGCAATTTTTATGAAACAATTAATTATTCAGTGGCGTGTATTTCGTAAACCATTAACGTTATTAACTCAATAAATGGTACAAGTCACTTTTATATCAAGACCAACATATATGAGAAATTGGAGCAAAATCGGGAGACGTGAGTCACAACTCCTGCTCATTTGGTATTGGCGGATACAGGAATAAGGCAATGGGAGGGGCGGTTATATTGGAGGGGCGGCATATTTCAGAGGTGTAGGAACCTATTTAAGATTGGGGGGGGCCGCCGACTTTGTAAAATTATTAACGGGGGGGGGGGGGGGTGTGCAGTCCCTTACGACGGGGGGGGGGGGGGGGGGGGGGGTGGTGTGTGCAGTCCCTTACGACGGGGGGGGGGGGGTGCAGTCCCTTACGACGGGGGGGGGGGGGGGGGGTGTGTGCAGTCCCTTACGACGGGGGGGGGGGGGTGCAGTCCCTTACGACGGGGGGGGGGGGGGTGCAGTCCGCTTACGACGGGGGGGGGGGGGGGGTGCAGTCCCTTACGACGGGGGGGCAGTCAACTTTTGGCACACAGAAAATACGTTTTGCTAACCGTTACAGTATTACAGAGCGCGCGTAATGAAGTAGACGTAATATGGTGACGGACACAGGGAAAAAAATGATTTTACGATGGTAGAAATGTAATGTATTTTGTTGTAATGCAGTGTATATCGTGTGGTAAAACATTGTATATGCGTTATTTGAAATACAACAAAATTGTGCTTTTACTACGGTTGTATTTTTCACAATGGTTGTAAATTTTACTATGAATTACAACATATTTACAGTAAGAATACATCAAATTTCAACGTTACACGCGGCATGAATGGCAATAGAATACAATCATTGCATTCACGTTTTACAACGTTTGTACAACGTTTAACAACGTTGTACTACGCCTCGTGCCAGGCCTTTCCTGTCGTCTCGTACCCAGACCCGCAGTGCCAGGCCTTTCCTGTCGTCTCGTACCCAGACCCGCATGCAAATATTGTGCACAAAAAAATTTGTTTCCCAAAACGTTCAAATACGAACCATATAGCAGCAATACACGCACTACAGTATAGTGTCTTCTTTTGATAGCCCAGCGGCTCTGTTAAGGGTAACCCTTTTTTCTTCCACTAGCCGGTTTCCAACATGTGCCATCATTTCTCTCAACGTACAGTTCTTCTTTGGCCTTGGAAGCCAGCATCATCAATTGCTGATACCACTGAATTAAGGCTTGGTTTTGTAGCATGACTCCTACTCCACCACTTTTTGGTAACCAGAACAGCATCAGCTTCATCCACGACATTTGCGATCTATTAGAATTGAAAGTAAAACTGGATATTTTGTAACCTGAACATACCATTTGTTGGCTATGTAGAAATTCTTTGTTGAGCCTGATCGACCTAGCTCTCTGTAGCTCATAGTCAGACCTTTCATCACCACAATCTGCACCATTCAATTCAAACCCTAATGAGTAATTGAGGTGATTGAACTGCATCATATGAATTTGCTCACAAGACACTGTTTAGCTGTTGACTAAATGTTGTGTATTAATTGGAATGATAATTTCTTACATGCATGCAAAGTGCATACCTCCGATCCTGACAGAGCAGTGCGCCTATTTGTACCTGCTCTCAATGGTAGCTCCATCTGCGATCTGGATGGTGTAGATACCTGCTTTGTTGTTGCTGGCTGACTTGAATGTGATGTACTGCAAGGCAAATCAGTCACAGAGGTAGAGGTATACTGCACGCGTGCATGTGTTTTTGCAACACAGAGATTTTCTAGCACACGCACAACAGTTGTGAACCTGCAATTAAAAAATAAATAAACCTTTTGGCAGCTTCTGGAGTGACGTGACTGCTTGGTGGGGATGGAACCTATGATAAAGAAAGCAACAGCAATGAAACGCAAGCAGCACCATATAGCTATTTGCAAACCGTTTCGAAATCCTCAATAGTTGGTAACTCGTGACTGCCCTGTGGCACAGTAAAAAAAAAGTTTTGTGTGCGTGTGTGGCATGGTTCATTCATTAGATATCCGTTACATTGATTACATCAGTACCGATTTTAGAGGACGCTTCAAGTTGTTGACTTCATTTGCGGCTCTGCAGAAACTTGCTGGTTTGCCTTCACTAGCACTATATACACTCTTCCTTCCGACTGCCAACCGTCGTATGGCCTCATCAATTGGCCGTTCTCCACGCGCACACCACGAATTGTACCGCAAACCAGAGGTGGGCACTCCGATTAACGAGTCGAGAGAGGAGTAAAGCGCCCTTCAGAGTCATCTTCTAACTCTAGTTGTTCTACACCCTCAACTGTAACAACTATATAGTCTGCTCCGGCCATCTCCATCTGCTACATACAATGAATGACCTTACCAGCGGTTGACGGCTAAATTATTCATTCAAAACCGCGCGCATTCATCACGTGCGAAGCAATAAGATAAGCACTTACACAAACAAATTTGCCTGCCCGACTATATCACGTTATGCACCATATAGATAAATGTGCGCAGCATTAATTCAATCCAAACGAACGAAGCAGGTTCCATGTCCTTGCCCCCTTTGTAACGGCCAACAGCGTGACAAAAGAACAGCTGTAAGTCATGCTCTCCGATACAAGTGCAGTCCATCAGTTCTAGAGGAAAGTGATAGGCGTCTTGCGGAGGTTGAAGGTTCTGTTGAGGGAGGTATGACAACAGTCAATGACAGCCATCCTGTGGAGGGAGAAGGTATGATAATTGATAATGGCCATCCTGATGAATACAAAACACAGCACACTAGTTTTGAAGACTCCCTTACCCCATATGCAAACAAAACACTCAAACCAGATGGTGGACATGCATAATGTGGCACGTGCCTTCAAAAAGGTGGTATAAATCAACAGTTAATGGTATAGCTACTATGTACAGAGTAGGTGAGTATGTGGCAGTGCAAGACCACCAGTCTGAAGGTACTGAATGGATAGTGCAGATTACAGCCCTTCTTGTGTATGGACCTATTAACAATGCATATGCACACTTCTTCAATGGTAACTACTTTGCAACAAGAACACACTCCCTGCCCAGAAGGGCAACACTAGCCGACATGCAGCCCCACTTACACATACAGAATACTACACAGGCACAAGAGGAAAGACACCCAAAGTGTCACAACAAGATCACACTCCCTGCCCATCACAGAGACAGCTCTGTCAGAAGGGCAACACTAGCCGACATACAGTTGGCTTGATATTCTAATTAATCACCACATACACATACAGAACGCTACACAGGCACAAGAGGAAAGACACCCAATATGTCACAACAAGATCACACTCCCTGCCCATTACAGAGACAGCTCTGTCAGAAGGGCAACACTAGCCGACATGATATTCTAATTAATCACCACTTACACATACAGAATACTACACAGGCACAAGAGGAAAGACACCCAAAGTGTCACAACAAGATCACACTCCCTGCCCATCACAGAGACAGCTCTGTCAGAAGGGCAACACTAGCCGACATACAGTTGGCTTGATATTCTAATTAATCACCACATACACATACAGAATGCTACATAGGCACAAGAGGAAAGACACCCAAAGTGTCACAACAAGATCACACTCCCTGCCCATCACAGAGACAGCTCTGTCAGAAGGGCAACACTAGCCGACATACGGTTGGCTTGATATTCTAATTAATCACCACATACACATACAGAATGCTACACAGGCACAAGACCAAAGTGTCACAACAAGATCACACTCCCTGCCCATCACAGAGACAGCTCTGTCAGAAGGGCAACACTAGCCGACATACGGTTGGCTTGATATTCTAATTAATCACCACATACACATACAGAATGCTACACAGGCACAAGAGAAAAGACACCCAAAGTGTCACAACAAGATCACACGCCCTGCCCATCACAGAGACAGCTCTGTCAGAAGGGCAACACTAGCCGACATACGGTTGGCTTGATATTCTAATTAATCACCACATACACATACAGAATGCTACACAGGCACAAGAAGAAAGACACCCAAAGTGTCACAACAAGATCACACTCCCTGCCCATCACAGAGACAGCTCTGTCAGAAGGGCAACACTAGCCGACATACGGTTGGCTTGATATTCTAATTAATCACCACATACACATACAGAATGCTACACAGGCACAAGAGGAAAGACACCCAAAGTGTCACAACAAGATCACACTCCCTGCCCATCACAGAGACAGCTCTGTCAGAAGGGCAACACTAGCTGACATACAATACACACCTATACCAGGGAATGTTCTGATTACAATACTGTACATGTAAACACATAGAAGAGTGAACAGTTGACTCACCCTATGTCGGACCACCGTCACATACACAGGTGTATTGGCATTGATTCAGATTAGTAGAAGGCCAGCACTGTTGCGCATATACTGAGGGCATGAAGGGAAGCAAGACAAGAATGTATTAGAATGCACACTTGTAGGCCAACACATGCCGTCACGCACCTATATATGTAAATACCGAAAGCGGTGCGCACTAAACAAGATGAAAGTGGTCTATAATAGAAACGCACATGCACACACAATCGCACTTATCTAACGCCGCCCAGCATACTGAGTACACGCACGCACTTCTTCAAACACCGCTCCTCCCAAACCCCATTTACGATTGATGCGAGAATGAAAGATTAACGCACAAGCTGAGTAGCATGTTGTTCAAAAGACAAGAGATACTCAACTTTCCGTCCTCCTGAGGAGCTCACACAAAGACCAACCATCACGGCAAAAAGCAGATTTCTTTAAGTAAGGAGTCACGTGATCAATAATTTGTAACCATTGTAAACCCTTGTATTTGTAATTACGCAATGTTTTGACTACCTTAGTTTGCCCAATTGCAATAGCTTACAACGTTTTGTCATGGTACATCACTCGAATGTTGTAATTTGTTGTAATTTTTACAACAACGTATAGCAGCAACGATGTATTTGAAAAAACCATGGTTGTTCTATGTTGTAGAGAATGGTAAAACATGGTAAAATAACCATTGTATTTTCAACTTTTTCCCTGTGGGAAAGGGGTAATCAATTATCGTTCAGATATGATAATTCGTAATAAACATTAACAAATAACCATAGCTATTTTAATCGTAGTGTTTATGTGTACGTCGTAGTGTGAAGGGGGGCGGCAATTTAATAATAGGGGCGGCATTTTATATCGATGGGGGGGGCGGCCGCCCCCCCCCAACGCTATGGTAGATCCGCCACTGGGAATGACCCAAATAGGATGGCGGTAACAGTCAATGGAAACCCATAAGAGAAACTTACAAACGCAGGATCAGCCCTTGTACTGGACTTCATCTTCCGTTCTTTAAATCCCTTCACGCAGATGTGGCAGTATGCTAAGTCCTTACCTTCGTCATAGTGAAGAAATGACCATGCCTTAAACCATGCTGCCTGAAACGATCGCAAGACAGGTTTTTTCTCTCCAAATGAACGCTTAGGGACCGTCAAGCCCATAGGGTGGTGCGGGATGTTGCGGGATGTCGGGGATCTGAGGCAGATCATTTATTCAGAGCAAAGAGTTGGCCATATTTGCACAGCAGGAAATTCATTCAATGGTTAAATGTATATTTATTATTATGTGAGAACTGACACGCTCACATAGTTAGATACATGTACGCGGATTGTGGGATCGATAATTGCGCAGCGGGAAATTCATACAAATAAGACTATGAAGTAATGTGATATGACATCAGGCACGCCCACATAAATAGACACGCCCATTTTGGGACCGAAAGATGGTGCGGCCAAAGCCGCACCAACCGCACCGTGTGCGCCGGGCCTGTAGTGAGAAGTAGCTTGTGTGTGAATGTGTGTGTTAGCTTGTGTAATTGTGTGTGTGTTTGTGTGTGCGTGTGTGTGTGTTTGTGTGTGTTTGTGTGTGAGCTTGTGTGATTGTGCGTGTGTGTGTTAGCTTGTGTGTGATTGTGTGAGTGTGTGTATGTATGATTGTGTGTGAGCTTGTGTGCGATTGTGCATGTATGTGTGTGTGTGTTAGCTTGTGTGTGATTGTATGTGTGAGTGTGTGTGTGTGAGCCTGTGGTGATTGTGTGTGTGTTAGCTTGTGTGTGATTGTGTGTGTGAGTGTGTGTGTATGTATGTTTGCTTGTGTGTGATTGTGTGTGTGTTAGCTTGTGTGTGATTGTGTGTGTGTGTGTTAGCTTGTGTGTGATTGTGTGTGTGAGTGTGTATGTGTGTGTTAGCTTGTATGTGATTGTGTTTGTAGGTGTGTGTGTTTGTGTGTGTGTGTGTTAGCTTGTTTCAATATTGCCATATGACTATCTACTCTTAGGTCTGGGTAGATCATGCGAGTAGGATTGTGTATGTGTGTGTGGTACATGTAGTAAGGGGTGTCTTTGTGAATTTGTGTGTGTTTGTGTGTGTATGTGTGTGTTTGTGTATGTATGTGCGTGCATGTGTGAGCATGTATGACTTGTGTGTAGTGTTGCATGTGTGCTTCTATTAGAACATATTTACACAGCCCAGGTATCTTTACTTTTTATGCAGTTTGTCATCCTTTATCTCACCCCTAGCTGTATTGAAGAGTGACATGATGACCCATGATACGTGTTCACTGTATCACCTTGATGACTGTCTGACAGGAGAGCAGGAGAATATTTGACTCTTTGTATTTTATACACTGTAATTAGCCGTGTGTCGAAGATTTGTTGACAATGTTATTTGTTATGCTGAACAATGAAATGATAAATGCATAACCCTGTACAAGACTAACCAATTCTGGTTCAGTCAGATAAGAGCAGTTTAAAATGATGGCAAAGTCATTTGGGGAGCATGGAGTATGATATAAGATGAATTTAAAGCACACAGCTTAGATACCATAATAAGATGGGGGTTGCATACAAGCCACACAGGTAGAGGGCCCATCTCCACTGGCATCTTCATAGACCTTTCATGAGAAATTGGTAGTATGATTGCACACAGGAGGATTCCATCATGCTGCTGCTGTTAAATGCAGTTTCTGCTGAAAAGGAGAGCAATGTAACAGGTGCACCTTATGTTTGAAACCACTACCTCAATAGAAGAGGCGGTGCTTGAATATTTGTACCCCCCCCCCCTAAATAATTGATCTAATTGTCTATGTGGATAGAGTTTTGATACCTAATCCAATATTGCTTCAACCCCTTCAACTACTCAATGGTCACAAAGGAAGTAGAGACACACAGAGATGCTCACAATGCAGAGGTTAACACAACAAAACACATGGTCACAAACACACACACACACACACACACCAACACCACGGACACATCACACATATTACATCAGTGTAATGCATAGGCCTACTGTAAGCCAACCTTATAGTATAGAAAGTTGGTTTTTCTAAACAAAAAGTTGCATTGTGGGAAATCCAATGTGTGGAGGGGAATACCTTTGAAAGCAAAGCACCTAACCTATGGCAAATTCAACCACTGTTAGCAATGTTTCGAGCAGTTACACGGGATTTGAACCCGTATTAATCGGATGACAACCGACTATTCTACCTGATTAAACTATAATCTCAGGGAAAGGGTGAGATTCGAACTCACGAACCACTTTAATGGCTGCTGTTTTCAAGACAACCGCATTAACCAACTCTGCCACCTTTCCATCACCTACCGGGCACCGAGTTCAACGAGATATGAAGTTGGCTGTCCAGTTTAGCACATAAGGCAAACATGAATTTATGCATGAAAGGATCACTTTGCAAAAGTCTATTTCCATTGGTCAAAATCGTCTAATTAATATTCTAGCCAATAGAGTGCAAGGATTACCAACCAATGGAATTGCAGATGTGCAGAACTATAAAAGTATATAATGACAAGCTCAATAAGTCACAATTGCGAGTTTGAAATGTGTCTAGCAAGGCTTACGAATGCGCAGAAGGTGTCAATTGTGCAGTTGCATCTTAAAAATGGCGGTCATGCAAGTGAAACAGTAAGGCAATTCAAGGTGCTGTATCCAACTAACAGGACCCTAGTACCATCAACAGTACTAAAAGTCGTTGCAAAGTTTTTAGAACATGGATCTGTTGAAAACAGATGGAAGTGTAACTGTGGGAGGAAGAAAACTGTACGCACTCCTGAAAACATTGCCACCATTGGAAATACAATGGCAGCAACCCCCACTACCTCAATTAGACGACTCCAGGCACAAAACCCTGGAGTGACAAGGTCAAGCATCCAACGAATTTTAAAGAAGGACTTAGGGATGCATGGATACAGAGCTTCACTGGTGCAAGAGCTGAAGGAGGATGATCCTGCACTTAGGATCGAGTGGGCAGAGCTTTGGTTAGAGAAAGTACGACAAAAACCCTAGTTTTCCTGACCAGGTACTATATGGACAGATGAGGCAATATTTCACTTAAAACGGGCATGTCAATAGACGTAATGCCATCACATGGGCCATGACCAATCCCCATATCTCAATGGACAAGCCCTACCAGAAGAAGGGCATTATGGTGTGGGCCGGTCTCTTCAAGGACCAATTAATTGGACCATACTTCTTTACCACCTGGGGGAACTGTCACAGGAGAGAAATATCTTTACATGCTAAAAGAAGTTGTGTGGCCAATTTTCGAAGTTTTATTTGAAGATGATGTTCCTCACATGCACTATCAGCAAGATGGGGCACCAGCGCACTACCTAAGAGGGGTGAGAGATTGGCTGAACGAAACTTTTGGCACTAAGTGGATTGGATGAGGGGGTCGATTAGAATGGCCAGCACGCAGCCCTGACCTGACACCAATGGACTTTGGCTCTGGGGTTATCTCAAGGAAAAGGTCTATGCACACAACCTAAAGACTGTTGACCAACTGCAGGTTGTTATAGCACAAGAAATGAGTGCACTGGACCCAGCAATGATTCAGCGTGCTACGTCATCAGTAACTCATCGACAATTATGGACTACAACTTAACATAGGATAATTTCCTTATGTATGTACATGTATGCAATATGGTTAATACGTAACTGCATTCTATGCTAATGTACATTAACATACAGAGACAAGAAAGGTGTGTTAAATACAAAGAAGAAGAGGCCTAAGTGATGCAATAGCATATGCACATCTAAAAGGATTTGCACACTGTACATGTCACTGATTCCACAGCAGCACAAGTCTGATGCCTACAAACCACATACTTGGGTGCTGAATGAAATTACACACATCTACATAAGCAGATCACCCATTAACATGTAACTGAATGGATACAAGTACGGCATGCATGTTAACTCAAAAAAAAATCGAACGCAGTGAAGGAAAAGATTAACAAGGATTTCATACTACCACTTTCAAAGATTTGGTATTCAACACTGAGTGTTTATCTTTATATGCTGACATGGTAGTGACTGCTGGTTGGGAAGTATCAAAAGATCTGAAGGCAATGAAGACAGGACAACAAGAAAAGTCACTGGATTGTTAACAGAAAGAAATCACACATACACACACACACACAATCACACAAGCTAACACACATACACATTACACAGACACAAGCTAACACACACAAACACACACACACTCACAAACGCACAAGCGCTCACACACACACACTCACACACACAACAATCACACACAAGCTCACACACACATGCACAAACACAAACACGCACGCACACAAAAGTTAACACACACACATAATCACACACAAGCTAACACACACAAACACACACACACACAACCCTACACATACACACAAACACACAAAAACACTTCTCATTACAACACACACATACATAATCCTACTCACCCAGACATAAGAATAGAAAGTCATATGGCAATATTGAAACCCAGCGAGCAAAATGACAAAGGTTTTGTACTAACACCTTCAAAGATTGGACTTCTGTTCGTCACGGAATGCTGACATTTAGTGTCTGGTAGGTATTGGGAAGTATTAAGAGATCTGAAGGCAATGAAAACAAGGCAACAAGAAAAAGTCACTGGACTGTTAAATTGAAATAAACCATACACAATCCTACACACACACACACACACACACACACACAATCACACAAGCTATAACACACACACACACATACACAAGCTATAACACACACACACACACATACACAAACTATAACACACACACACAACACACACACACAAACTACAAACTCACACACTGTGTCTGAACATCTGGTGGTTATTGGGAAACAATACAGGCAATGAAGGCAAGGCAACAAGACACTCACTGGACTGTTTTAATTTGAAAGAAGCTCACACGATCCTTTACACACATGTTCACACATGTGCAAATGTACAGGCAATCTCTTCATAGCACAAAAGAGCAATAGCTCTAACTACTTTACACATAATATGAGGCCAAAAAGTTAGCAACTACTTGTGCACAAAGACTTAATGCTCTTCACTGAATGCTGACATCTTAGTGTCCCGGGTTAGAAGGAAGAAGTAAAGGCATGGCTGAAACGCTTACAAGAAACAGTACCTGCATTCCTCAATTATATTCTAATAGAAGCACTCATGCACTGTTTGCTCATGAAGTCATACACACGATACACATGCACACACAACATCTCTACACGGACACATGTGCATACCGTGAAAAGTCACCCTACATTTACTTGTGATGAACAAACAAGGGTTTGGAACTTATAAAACTCTAAAGATTGGAGTTAGAGATAGAACAGAATGCTGACAGTTTAGTGTCTGGAGTAAGACAGATAGAATAAAGAATCTGAATGCATGAAGGTAAGGACACAAGAAACAGTACTGAATTGCTGAACTAAAGTCTTCTAAAGATTACACTGAACGCTCTCCACTAAATGTTGACAGTTTAATGATTGCCTGGAGTTATTTGGAAGGAATGATTAGCTTAGAAAATGATACCATAACTACTGTAGTAGTTGATTTCAAAAGGATCATGTAGACACATCAACACACAACATACTACACACAACACAATACACACACACCACACACACACACACACCACAACGATTATAAGATGAAAGAGGCATTACCCCAGTTACATGCTCTTGAAAGCAGTACGTGGCTATACGCGCCGCTAACACTGTACATGTAGTACTTTGCGTTAGTGTGGTCTCTTGTGTACGTGTGAGTAGTACTCACCCCCAATTGACCGTGAGGCACCACCATCATGTAGTTCGATCCGAATGAATCGCCCTCCTCGTGGAATATCTGATCAGACGTGTTCTCTTATGGAAGCGCACTGGTTTGTTATTAACGCAGCTTGACACACCCTGCATGTAGCGACGAGGTACGATCGCACGATGGACTAATGTATGACGGCTATCAGGTTTAAATCGGAAGTGGTAAAGTTTCTCTAACGGCGACACAGGAAAACACGCGTTGTTTTCATGATGGCGCTCGTTTCAGTTTGCTACGTGTTCTTGAAGTGTAGAGCGCTGCGATGCGCTGTCTCTTGTTTGGGAGTGGCAGAGTACTGTGGGTGGATCTGCTCTTTGTAGGTTCATCACGTGACTGTTTGTAGTAGGTTATTAAATTATTGCTGTCCCCGCGATTCACGTGATTTGGTTGGTGTACCCGTTTAATAATTGAATCCCCGTGGTGGACTGGGAACGGCAATCGCGCACAGGGTACGTTCTGCGCATGCGCACGCGCGACGAAAATGAACGTAAATGTTAGACGTTCACGGGCGGTTTGCTCTCATTGAACGCGTGGAAACTAGGCCCTACGCCCCAAATATTGAAGTGGTTGCGTCGCCCCATAGCAACGAACCTCGCAACCGATTGTCCTTTAGAACCAGCTGTGCACGAGGTACATGAAACGTAATCAACACCTAAAAGCCATACTAGCAGTGACAAACACCTCTGACCTTTATTGT